>OMMV01202367.1:0-11045 GCA_900302635.1 Chatrabus melanurus
AGATTCTGGCACCACTTGTCCCACTTATGACACGAAACCGGCTGACTCTGCAGCAGGATAATGCCAAACCGCATGTCACCAGGATTTGTAGGGACTATCTGAGGCAGAATTATGTTCAGTGTCTTCAATGGCCCGCATTCTCACCAGATCTGAACCCGATCGAGCACCTGTGGGATATTCTGGATCGTCGGGTGAGGGGACGTGATCCAGAATCAAACACAGCATGGCAACTGTCGCTGAATCACACAGGCTGAAATCCAACAGTTGATTGACTCTATGCCATGCCGAATTCAAGCGGTACATGATGCCCGTGGTGGCCATACAAGGTACTGAGATTTACTGATCCGGAATGTCATTGCGCAGTGAGTAAATGAACTGTAAGCTAATGGAAGTTTAATTTTGTTGTTATCCATTAACTTGAATGCTCCTCTGGGGATCCTGCACATGACAATCAATGTGAGAAATGTTCTTGAAGTATTGCATTGCTTTGAATAAATCCAAGTGTTGCGTTGGAAGTTTGGTTCAGTATATGTCCAGACTTTTGGAAGGTGATGTGTGATCAAATGAGAGAATAAGAAGCATTACATTAAGATATGTTTTGGTATTTAAGGTCTGTTTAAGCTCCACTTGGCTCAAACGGTTAAACATCTACACTCCCATTTTCTGTGTGTATGCATTTGAAAACTACCCTGTTGTACCAAACTCTAGTCCTGACATGGCTTGTTTTAGGTTTATTGCTCTGCGTGACACATTCAAACAGTCTGTGGGAAACAGAGGACTGTTCAGCCATTACATTACTCCTCCTCCCAGTTTACATCCCAATACTCATACTAGCTTACTACGTCGTAGGGAAAAAGTCACACGTCAAAATATGTAGGATTTCTGAATACCCAGTTGGCATTTAGTCGTACTCGAATGGTACCCGGATGATTTACTACCTCCATAGTGTGCAAAGTGACAACAGTACGTTCTCCCATGAGGCTTCCCGGGAAAATTCAAGGTTAACAAACACACATGCGTCCAAGGGGCCGTGGCATTGTACAAATATATATCAAGATCCATTTAAAAAAGACTGCTGTTGCAAAATAGAAATTTTCACAACATACATGGGAATGCGCGTATGCATCATCTGTAAACATCTGGGTCAAAGGACAGGTAAGATAGTGGCACAATTCAGATAGTACGTCTGAATTGTGTCCCTACTACTCGCTTGCTTACTTCTAGTATGTACGGTTGGGTAGTAGGTTCCTAATCGGCATGAATACACACTGAGTATTTGGGTGCAGGGCTAGTCTCTTCAGAGAGGGGGTGTGGCCAGCAGCAGCACCTTTCCACAGATGGTGATTATATCACTTCATTGTCTGTGGTCTATTTTTGGCCACAAACTTTAATAGTTTTAAGGACACCTGTGTACTAAAGCATGTTGTCTTTTCATGACAAAAATCAGTGCAAACACTGAATAAAAACAGAATAAAAAGGGTTCAACAAATCTTGACCAGCATTGGCGGTACTTGCAAAATCCACGTGTTTATAAATTCCAGATGTAGGCTTTATTTGTTCAATAGATGATGTAGAGATGAGTGTTAAAGGTGAAAGTTAAAATCAATAAGGATTTACATAGATGGAAGGATGAACAGAATTAGATGTGTGGGAGACACAGTGATGGTGCAGGAAATAGGTTGAGGTGTTTTAGGAAGTTGTCAAGAATTGAGTGATTGGCTCCAGATGGAGGAGGTCATGCTCCGCGACCCAGGAAGTGGTCACAGGGGACACTCCCGCCTCACTTCCTCTGCTGTCTTTCAGCACCAGTGGCCCTGTCTGGCATTTTCTCTCTCTGTCATCTTCCTTTCCCTTTGACTTGCTCCTCTCGTCTCCCACCGTGTTTGCTTTAACTCCTGCAGTGTGACACATGCGGAGAAGTTATGAGCGCACCGGCGGCCCAACACTCTCATCTCTGGGTTAAAAGGTGATCAGCGCTGGACAGCAGTCGGCTGCTTGATCGATAATTTACAGTTATTTTCCTTTAGATTCCACTCTTGCTGCATCACCTACAGCACATATGCTTTCTCCTCTGCTTTCTTCACCTGCAAAATTACTACCATGTGTTTATTTTGAAGGGAGCACAGGTTTTATCTTCGCCGTCTGCTTTGCTTAAAATCCATATTGTGAATAATTTACACATTACAGGTTCATTAAAATGGACTCATTCATTTATCCATTTCATCTGACGTGATTTGATATAAATAATTATTTTCACTTTGCAGAGTGATACAGTTTTGGTTGACATGAATGAATTACTTTATTTTCAGATTCATCCAATGGTAGGCACAGCTAACCTAAAGGTTAGCCTTGATAACCGCTAATCTGCTAACTGTAAAATTAACTGTGATAACGCTAAACCGATAAACCGCTAAAACATTAAGCTGAAGCTACTGCTGACCACGAACTGCTTTTCTTGTATGAATTTAGCTTTGGCTTTATTTATTTGGCTCAAAAATCCTGAAAAATAGACCTAAAGAGCTGAAATTTTAATATGTTGTAGCGTAAACATGGAGGGGCCCAAAAAGGTTTAGCATACCAAGGTCAGATGATGATCAAAATGTACATATCCTAAACCGGGGTGACAAGAGACAAAAGGGAAAAAGGTTTTCTTAGCACTTAGACTAGTGAATTTACAAAGCAAATTGTGAAACATTGCATTACTTTTCTTGCTTTAGTTAGCAAACATCTCCTTGGTTTAAGGGTAAAAAAAATAGTTTTCAATTTTTGTCCCTTGTCACCCCGTTTTATGGTAAATAATTAAATGAACAAAATGAAATTCAACACTAGTTTCCATTCAAAATGCAGATAATTCACAATACAGATATTAAGAAATAAAATACACATGGAAAATAATTTTAATAATCTAATTAATGCATTTACTCTGGCTTGACCTCGTGCTCCTCCATGTGCTTGAGGTGATGCTCATTGCCTTCACGCAATGTGTCGATTTTTAGGGTTTACAAACGTTTTTGACCATTAAGCTTTCATTCATTCATCCATTTTCTGCCAATTATCCGGGACCTGTAACTCTTCCTGGGGGATACCGAGTCATTCCCAAGCCAGCTGGGAAATATAATCCCTCCAGCGTGTCCTGGGTCTTCTCCGGGGCCTCCTCCCAGTTGGACGTGCCTGGACGACCCCTTTAGGGAGACAACCAGGGGGTATCCTCAGCAGATGCCCAAACCAACTCCTTTCGGTACGAAGAAGCAGCGGCTCTACTCCGAGTCCCTCCCGGATAGTCGAGCTTCTCACCCTACCGTTAAACTTTATTTAAAAAAATGTTAGCTGACTTAAAGTTAGTGGAACTAAATTTAGCGGAAGCTAATTCGTCCGCAAATGGTTTTCAAAGTTAGCTGAAAACCAAAAAGCTAGCTTAGTTAATTAGCTGTTAGCTGATTAGCTGAACTGTGCCTACCACTGGATCCAGTATACCCGGGTTGAGGGTGATGTTGGTGAAAATGTGGTTGTGTATAGCTGTGGTTCTTGCCACCCACTTTTCAAATGGTCAAATGAAATGAGTTATTTCTGACATGAAATTTTTTTAGAATTTCTTAATGACATGAAATTCCATATCGCTTATGCCAACTTCTCTTTCAGTCAGACTAAATAAATAAAAACACAAAAATAACTATACTCACATCTATGCAAGGCATATGTGGGATGCATGTGCTGTGGACAGAACATCAACTTACAGCCACCATATATCATCCACTCCTTTAACAGGCGGCTAAAATGGGAGATTTGGTCCATATGTTTGGTGTCATTGAAGGACCAGGAGGAGACAACTATCGTCCTGCTGCATGCTGCATGAATCAAATGTTAGGCAAGAGGTAGTGGAGAGCCCATATGGAGACCTGATGGAGGAGTGAAGGAGTGTCATCACCAAAGTGCAGACATATAAAAGGAATCCACAGACGTCACATTACCGATTGAGAAATATGACATTCACCAGTATGCTGAAACAAGCTGCAGCTCAGGGACTTTGCCGTTGTAACTGGAGACTGTGACTGGCAGTATGTTGTCCTAAACTCATGTATCATTCTCATTCCTTTTATCTGTCCTTTCAATCAGGTGGTGTTGTCCAGCACGGTGAGTGTAGACGGCCACATCCTTGCAGTGTCTGACAATATGTTTGTGCACAACAATTCAAAACACGGTCGGAGAGCCCGCAGGTTGGAGCCAGGCGAGTCAGTTGAGAATACAATGGAATATGGTAAGGCCAACATTTGAATGCCACACTCTGTTGACCTTTCTTTTAAATTTTTAAACTTCTAATAATAATAATAATAATAATAATAACTTTGTTTGCATAGCACCTTTCAAGCAAAGTACTTTATGACAACAAAAAATACAAAGCATTTAAAAAAGACAGATAAAACACCATATGAATAAGCAAATAAAAACAGCATAGCAGGATGCTATTGGCTTACTGTTTTTTTGTTTTTGTTTTTTGTCTATAACTGATTGATAGCATTATTATTAAAACAACTTGGGTTTAACTTGGACCATAAACCATTACATTTTGGACAGGTCTTCAAACACGGAAGGCGCTATAAGATGCGAAACATTCCAAATAAAAATCAGATTTTTTTAGGGTAATGTAGGCCAGTTTTGCAAAACTTTGTAAAAGGGTTGATTCAGTGTTGAAATAGATTCCTTTGGATTTTGGATCAGATACAAATAATCTCGGCGGTGGCATTCATGCCTCTGGGTCCTCGGCCTTTGAGAGCGAGAGCCGCTTGAGAAGAGCTCATAGAGTCATGAGGTCACTGAACAGAGGTGTTTGATGATGCTGAAATCTTTACAGAGAATGAAGGCTCAAGTTCTTGGGGTCCTGTCTTATTGTATGGTTGTGAGACTTGGACACTAACCAGTGACCTAAGGTGATGACTACCGTAGATGTCTTTGGTGCTTGGGCTCTTTGGTGATCCTTGGGTACTGCTGGAATGACTTTGTGTCAAACAAGCAGTTACTTAGGGAGACTCAGATGAGGAGTATCACCTGCCTTGTGAGAGAATGTCAGCTATGACATTTTGGCACATTTCTCTGTGTATGATGAAACACGCAGGTGTCTCAGTTTTGAAGACCCCAGCAAGTGGAGAAGGCCAAGGGAACGCCCATGTTTCACCTCACTTTGGCAAATAGAAGAATTTATTTGCAGAAACCTCTAAGTCCATTTTTGTTAAATGGAAGAAAATGCAATTTAAAATGGGAATTTAAAGGAAAACGCATTCGGAAATCCACAGATTTCCATAAATAAAATGAAAATCGTATGTTCAAATTCTTTAATATTTTGCACACTGATAGTTACCTAAGCCACGTGCATGCTGGCCTCAACTAAAAATTTGTGGTTTTGGACTTTGAGGGTTTTGCAAAGGAACTCTTCAGTCGAGAGGTAGGGACGGACTGGTTGTCTGCCTGGGTGGTTGCCATCCAGGACCCAAGATTGTTCCATAGTGTCGTGGATGCGGTGACAGCAGCGGCGTGTGTGGCGACAGCAGCACAAGTTCCCAGACCTGACCTGAAACAACTACAGCAAAATCTCCAAGGACATTTTGCATGCTTATTCTCATATCATTTCACCACCTGCGGGGACCAAATTTCACACTCATATAGTTTAGGGTTCAGGTTAGGGTTACAAAATCAATGCCTGAAAAGTCCTTGGAGATGCTCCTGTCCAAATAGGGGAAGAATGGGGACCTTTTTAAAGGGGTCATATTATACACTGTTTTAACAAGCTAATATAGGTCACCAAGAGTAACAGTTTGCAGTCAGAAATTCCTCATAAACACTGAGGTAACGAATTCTTAAAACACTTTCAAAAACACATTTTCAGATCTATAAGAAATGATCAGTTTCTGTGCCTGTTGCCTTAACTTTAAAGAAGATGCTCCTTGCCACGCTCCATCTTCTGAATCATCTAAAGATGTATTTTTCTGTGGCAAACCAGAAAATAAAACATTACAATCAGTGTTTCTGGAGGACTCAAAAGCATGAATCAGTGTTTCAGTGTCAGCCACAGACACGATAGGTCTAATTACTGCAATGTTACACAGATGAAATGAGCATTCTTGGCCACCCCAGGATTTTTAACCCTTTCACTATGATGAATCACACAGTCGCCCAGTGACGGTGTTGAATGATCGTAAAACATCTCTGCCTAGCAGAGCCTATAACAATAATCTCTGTCTTCTCTGAGTTCAAAAGTCAAAATTTTTTTATGACATCCAGCTTTTCACTGCAGCCAGCCAGAATAGAAACTAGGGATGCATGATGCTGGATTTTTGCTGATATTTGATATAACTCATTTTGACCAATTCCAATACGGCATATAAACATTGTTTTTTTGTTGTTGATTTTTTAATTTCATTGACGAGCACCAAGTCTCTCATGTGCTACAATTAACCCATTAATCTTATTGTGATAGCCTACTTGTTTGTGATACAAACATAAAACAAGACAAACAACATTTGATACTACCCTAAATGTATCATTTTACAAATGTAGATATTAACTCATGAAACACATGGAAATTATTTCAACTTGTACAAGATGTAAATCCTACGCAATCTTTCAGCTTCTCACTTTTTTTTTTTTAACGGCGGATACCCTTCCTGACGCAACTACACATTACATGGAGAACGGGCACAGGTGGTCTTGAACCAGGAATCTTCTGTTTCGGAAGCCATGTAAATTCTATGCAATGATATTAATAATAAAAAATATATTATAAATAAAGAATATTTTCATTTTCAAATCTGCTCCTTGATAGTTAAAACCTGAATGGAAAAACTCCATGAATCATGTCAATTAAAATTGTTAAATCATTTCTATCATCTTTGAAACAATTAACTCGCTAAGACTAAATGTAAAGTCATATGAACTGCTGGTTGTGAACTCTGCTGCTCTTTAATACAGCATGTAGCACATGGAAATATTAATTTATTCATGTTGAGTTGTGGTCATTGGTGGATTAGAGTTGCCATGGGCCCCTGAGCTATATTTCTGTGTGGGCCCTTAAAACCCCATTCTAATCACAAAATGTCGGTGAATAACACTAGATTAAAAATATTCCTAATTTAAGGCATGTTATTTGTTGCTACAATTTTTCATTGTGTGTTAGACTGTGTGCTCTCTATGTTAGTGTTACTATGTGTGTTCTCCACAACATTTTGTTGAACAATAATGCGGGGACCCATGTGACTTTGGCCCAGAGTCTTCAGCCTAGGCAAGCCTGTGCATTAATCCAGCCTTAGGTTCGGTTATTGACTGATTAAAATGTTATTTCATTCTGACAGCTTTTTACTCAATATTTTAAGAAATGAAAGAAAGAAGATTTTATTCACAGTTTTATGTGTTTAACAAATAAGCATATGTGTTACCAATGCTCTTGGAGAGTGTAATGCGCATTTCCTTGTAAGTGTCCGCAATTCACACAACAGAATCACATTTTACACCATCTTTCATGACATGTCTGCCTTCATGTGAAAATGACTTTATAGTGTTGTACATCATTGAAAACAGTGATCAACAGTCATTTTATGAAAACACATGTGTGCAGCCTAATAGAAAAAGCAGAACCGTGATCCTTCATCTGTTAATGACAGAAATTCCTGAGACACGTATAACCAGGTTCAAAAGTATGTGGGCAGTGATACAATTTTTGTAATTTTGCCTTTGTACACCACATACACCACAACATGTGTACACCACAACAATGGAGTTGAAATGAAATAATGAAGATGTGCTTGTAGTGCAGACTATCAGCTGTAATTCAATGAGTTTACAAAAATATTGTATTGACTATTTAGGAATTATTGAGTCATTTGTATACACAATCACTACATTTTCAAAGGTCACAATGGGACAAACTAAATATAAGGATTATTGTTAATACAAATCATCACTTTTACAGCCAGCTTTCTTTAGATAAGTCAGGGGATGGGTACATGAACATTTCAAAGTCACTGAATACATCATTGAATCCATTTACTTCAATCACTAAGAAATACAGATAGCATGATACAAGAAGAAGAATTAAGTCCTGTACATGTCCTGAGGTCCTTTGGTGCTTATCCCCGGATTCCATGGCGTGATGCAGATGAGAGTCCATTGTTGTGATGTACAGAGGAAAAATTACAAAAGATTTTCACTGTCCAATTACTTATGGATGTGGCTGTATCAATCTTCATGAAACATGCATAAAGCACAGCATCTGATGGAGGGTTACATTTTAATGTAGGGGCCAAGCAAATCAAAGCTGTGCCCAACATTGTGCGTGAAGATGGTTTTTGTTGATTTACTTTGCAGCCTTTCACGATCATATAATTGCACAGTCTGACATTGCAATTGAGATGTAATTAATCATGCAGCCCTATCCTTGACTAACACACAACCCTTACACCATGTTTAATCCATATTGGCTCCAAACTGTTTGAGTTAAACAGTTATGACCTTGACTTTGAGCTTTCAAGTTCTGCCAAGATCAAAGGTCACGTAACTAACGGAAAGATTATGCTTGACTTCATATGAATGTCTAATAGTTTTTTTTGTTAGCTGACCCTCAACCCTTCCACTAAGTTTGTTCTAAGTCGGATCAAAATACTTTGAGTTGTACTGTGCGTATGCACACACACACACACACACACACACACACACACACACACACACACATTACTGAAAACAACACCCCCACATGCTTTACAGCCATGTGTGGGTGAATACTAAAAATAATGATCATAACAACAGATGGTTAAATACTAATACCAGTAAAAGGCCCAGCTCATATATTCAATCATGTTACTTGACTTTGTGATGTTCCTGTTTGATATTTTCACAATTTCTGCACTTCTTGTGTGGTTTCTTTGTTGTTGCCCATACTTTATTTTCATTTCTTCCTCTTCTTCCTTTGAAATATGCTTCTTTTTTTTTTTGTCATACCACATGTTGATCTATGTTGTCCTAAATATATCAAATGATATTTGTCCTGGTGTGAAAATCAAACTTTGCATGGTAACGTTTGAGGAATTAGTGGAACTCGGTGATCACGGTTATTTCAAATCATAGTGATCAGTGTTGTTGTGAGATATCACTGTGTTTGAGGAAGTGACACAGCATCTTCACATCACTTCTCACCTCCCTTGTGCAGACCAAACAGGACTTCCTCAGAAAGCGTTCCTCTGCATCGTTCCCTTATGTGGCCCTGGTGTTGGGCCCTCAGTAGTTTGGTAGATATATTACAGGCTTTAATTAAAGACAGATTTCACTATAGTGATGACCATCTCTTATGTTAATTTATTTAGAACATCTCACTGTTAACTGGGTTCTGTTTTTATATCCAAACTGTTGCCTGTGGGACCTGCTGTCAGAGCAGGTCGATCAATGGGATTGGAGTTGGAATACCAATATGTAGATCTGGGCTTGATTCCTGGTTCCACAATCTGTCTGTGTACTAGTGCAAGACACTTCATCTGCATCATCCCAGTCCACAGCTCAGTGGACTGGGATGGGTTCGAGCCTTGGCTGGGGAAGTACCCTATGATGGACTGCTGTCTCATCCAGATAGAGTCGTAGATTCTCATCCACTTCACACAACAGTATTTGGGAATAACTATCGGCACCAGTGAGCATCATGCCTTGGACAGAACTTACTTCAAGCCATGCATGATGGAAATTAGGAGTAGGTGTGGTTGTAGTTACATGCAGCTTGAAAGGAGTAGTCTTCTATATAGTTCCAAACAATACATCATCTCAAAGCACTAAACAAGACCCACACCATGGGCAAAGTGCTTGGTGACAGAGTAAGGAAAAACTCTGTACAGGAAGAAACCTCAAGCAGACCAGGCTCAGTGGGTTGACCATCTGCTATAGCCATTCTATCAAGATTGAACAGAACACACAAGATTGATTTAAAAAATGCAGTAACTTATAACAGGAAAGTTGCAACTGAGACAACTAAATATAACTCGTGCACAATCGTGGGACAACATGACTGAATACACAACAATGAGGCGTAGATCGGAGTTCCAAAGAAACAGATTGTGTAGAGTCATTCAGGTAGTAGATCTCGAGAAGGTTACTCTATACCAACTGGATTTCTTTTTGGAGTTCAATATATGAAGAGGTATTTTCCAAAATGCGATAAACGGCAAATGTAAAATAAAAAAAACCAGCTTGTGATGCCATTCTATAGTTTACTGATCCTATTCACTGCCCCATGAACTTTTTTATGCCAAACCATGACATATAGGTGTTTAAAATGTACTGCAAATTGCAGTTTCTTTCCAAACTGCGACAAGCGCCATGCCTGTTTTGTGGCTAACTGCGTTATCTCCTCTCCACCAATCAGCTCCACGTGTAAGTCTCCTTTCCTTTCAAAAATAACTTGTTTTAATAACTGTCACAGACATATTTAAATGTGGGGGTTTGTGTGTAAACTAGCGGACGTTTTGCGCTGAAACGCTCCGCTTTAACGAGCATTAATTAAACTCACACTGACCTCTTGAAGGTGTAAAAATGTGGTAAAAATGTTTGATTCCTGATGTTTTTCATCCAGGTTTGAACGTTCAAAGATTGAATGAACTAATTGAAATTAAATGGTCTTGGATCCAGTAAGATAATTATTAAATGTGTCAAAAATACTTTTTATCATTACATTTTCATGTATTTGATACTTAATGTTCAACATCTCCAAAGTCCCACAATTCTATGAGGGTTTTCACAGATATTCTCCTGATTTAAGCATAATGTATGACTAAATCCCCCCTATGCGCTAATTGTGGGATGTCCCATGGAATGGACAGACCACCTAGTGGTACTTCACCGGGAGCCCGACCCCGTGTCTGTCTGTCTGTTATGACGTCCCGCCAAGTGACCTTTCTGTCATATCTCACCAACCACTTAAGATAGAGACTTGATGTTTGGCTCATCTGCAAGTTATTGAATATTGACTGAGTAATAAAAAATGGATTGTCTCGTTTGTGTGGAAAAAAAAGGTTGATTCA
>OMMV01202376.1:0-10479 GCA_900302635.1 Chatrabus melanurus
CACGCTATAACGTTTGGGCCAACGAATATGCACACGTCAGCCTCTGCGGGCCTTCTGCAGTTTTCGGCAGCACTCAGCGGTGTTTGGGGATGCCGTTAATACGCGTCCACATTTTTCAACATGTTGAAAATTTCTCGACGTACTTCTGGCCACGTAGGAGACCGTTACAGACCGTACATCGTGGCTACGTGCACGTTGCACGCGATCGCCCTCACTAGTCTGCGGCCCAGGTGAAAACAGCCTCCAACAGCCTGAGTTCCTGGTGCGATCGTGTTTGCTGGCTAACGTGTGGGTGTCGGTTCTCCTACCTGCTCAAAATCACTGGACAGTGGTGTGTCGAACGCCTCTCCCGAACGTGTCCAAATTGGCAACAGTCCCGCTTGTTATAATGGACCGCTGGCTAACGACTGCTTCTGCTACACACATGTTGTCACAGGCTGTGATGCGTTTGAGGTCCGCTACGAAACTCTGGGAATGTAATTTTTGCCACTTTACGCTCATTTCCTCTCGCTGGCACCCCGTTCTCACACTGCTGGCTCAAACGTCATAGTGTGACTGCAGCTTAACAGACCAACAGCTGCAGTTGAAACAAATGCAACAACATTTCTGTGTTCTATATACATACTGTATGTGTACACATTAACCTAGGTTTCACCCTCATACAACACTCATCCCCCCTCGACCACCCCATGTCTAAACATCTGGGTCCGCCCCTGCAGACTGGACCTGCATCTGGCAGGAAGTGAAAGGGGAGCTATGGGTCACTGAGTAACGGATGTGCTGTGTGTGTGTATGTTATCAGAGAAGGAGGGAGTTGGTTCTTTCTATTCACTTAATTGCAGCCGTCTTAAGTCCATATTTCATATCTGCAGCTTTCAAACAAAACCCGTATGTTGATACAATCTGCTGGCCATCCAGAGGAAATGAGTGTTTGTGTGCTTGCTAATGATGTTTCTATTTCTCTTTCTAATGCAATCCACTTTTGGTTTTTCCACTCATTAGATCAGCCTGTTTTCATTTTTCAACAGATCCACATGTATTTGGGGAGGTTAAAATGATTCCTTACACCTGCAGGATGAAGTGAATTCTTTTCCTATGACTCAGAACTGCTGGTTCTCACAATTCCTTCTTGGATTTCTCTGATATTCCTGATGGCAACAGTTACATTTTCAAGACCTTCAGATTCTGATGGAAGAGGGTTAGTCAGGGTTGGGGTAGTTGGGGTTTGAATATCACCTCCATTAACAGATTATTATCAAATTAAATTGAGTTGTTTTTGGTAACCAGTAAGGTGAACACACTCCCTGCAACAAATCCATCGCTTGTTTCTTGTTCATCAGAACACTTAAAGGAAAGGGATGGCCCAACCAGTACTCTTGTTAGGCATTGGTCTGACTGACGGGAGCATTAATAGTAACACCTCAAGCCAATTTAGTTATCTGCACAACTGTTTAGTCAATCAAGATTGTGTTCCATAATCTGAATTGGTGCCTACAGGAATTACAAAATCTGGAATTACATGTACCATTAAACACTTCCCTACAGCATTAGGGGGGTGGGCTAGGCCTGATGGGGCTCTGCTTCTACCTATGGCCAGGTGTTTGTGGATGCCAGGGGCCGACCATGGACCCTTTGCCATAAGTCTGGGTATGTCTGGCCATGGGCAGTGGCTTACGGTATGGGGTTTGGTCCTTGAGGGGGTGTTGTTTGGTGGCCCTCCTGTTGCCCAGCGATCCCCAGGGGATCAGGTCATGGGAATAGTTGGGAGGTGGTGGGTACATGCTAGGGAGCTATCGGGTGCCCCTACTGTGGCATAGGTCACCTTCTGGATGGCTGGAATGGGTACATGAAATCCCCCTGGCAGCTAGGGGATGCCCTGACATTGCTCTGGTGTGGGGATGTTGGCCTCAGGGATGTTGCCAGCTCTTGCCCTAGTTGGCAGTCTCAGGTGGGGGCATTGCGGATTACACCATGCGCAAAGTAAACAGTGTTGAACAAATTCTCTAACCTGTTTTTCCAACTGAACTGTAAAGAAAAGTTCAGAAATATAGTCTGTCACTCCCATCTAATTGGCATGAGTCACAACATGTACAATATATAAGCAATGAGAGGACCATTATAGGGGTCATCATAGGTGTGAATGAGAGTGTGAATGTGTTTGTCTGTCTATGTGTGGCCGTGTGATAGACTGGCGTCTGTTCAGGGTGTACCTTGCCTCTCGCCCAATGACCACTGGGATATGTCCCAGTCCCCCCGTGACCCTTAATTGGAATAAGTGGGTATAGAAAATGTATGAATGAATTATAGGGGTCATCAAACTTCCACAATTTATCATCATCCTTGTAACATCCTTTCTTTTGCCATAATTTTATTTCAGGTTCTGTTGCCTTGGAAACAAATTAAGTGATCAATAGTGAAAGTGAGATCAATCAACTGTAGCCAATGTCATTTTCAGCAAATTTCACAACAGCAATCTGAAACAGCAGCATCATAGTTCCTTCACGAGATGAGCATGTTGAATTGGTTTTCCAGCAGTTTTAACAAACCCATGACGCTTCCAGATGTTGCTAAAAGCATGTGCAACTGAAAAGGCACATTATGAATTGATATAGAGGGTTATATCTTTGTTTTCAGCAAAAATACAAGCTCAGTGCTACCAATTCAGCTGCTTGTGCTGACAATACCAACATTTTATATGTTTCTATACAACAACCCTTATCATAAGCAATCACATATCCAGATAACATACTACAAGATCATTCGTTTCTATTGGAGTTTATTAGTTCCATTCAATTATGTCGATCTTCCTCGACACCTTGCAATCGCGTTGTCAGCTGTAAAGCTGGATCGGTGTGTGTAGCAGTTGAAATAGTAAGATTTCAACTGCCTGTCAGAATGTGCCCATAATTGCTACTGTACATCTCTGTCGTGTCGTGTATTGTGTCATGATATTGATTAAAATGGCATTAACCATGTGGGAGGTATGGCGTACCATGATGTCTGAAAACTATAGTTTGTGATTATTCAACCACAGTTGCAGCAACTGCTATGGCTTGTAAAACATGGACCCATACCCTGCACAATCACTGTTAAAGTTTTGGAATAATACTGTATGCAAATGATCTCATTTTGTTCCAAAAAAAGTAAGCTTTTTGGAATTATTCGTATACTGGCTCCAGTTTTAAGTGGCTAAAAAACTTGAACAGGTTCCAAAGATAGTTGTATAGAAAGAGTTCATTTAACGGAAACAGGTGTCAAGTGACTGTTAAGCCTGGCCTACAACTTGTAGGAATTCACCTCTCTAAATAATATTGGAAAACCAAAAGTAAATCTACCTGAAGAGCCCCTCGGCCATTATGGCATAGGTGCATTCAGACAGAATTGACCACAGCTGTGGACAATTGGAGCAGGTGCTATGTGCCAGTGAGGTCCCATTTTCAAGACCCAGGTTGTGTAATCCATTCAAAGAAGCTCAAGATGGGATACCCCCAGGCCTGAGCCAGATTGGTAGACAGCTTGTCAATGATTCACCTGACCAATGCTGCCTGACAGAGGTATAAATTACAACCCCAAATCAGAAAAAGTTGTGACTATATGGAAAATGCAAATAAAAACCCCTGCAGTGATTCTTACATTTACTTTGACTTCTGTTTCATTGCAGACAGTATGAACCCAAGATATTTCATGTTTTGTGTTCATTTGTTAATATACATTCATTCCTGCATTTCAGGCCTGCAACACATTCCAAAAAAAGTTGGGACGGGGGAAATTTAGGGCTAGTAGTGAGGTAAAAAAAATGAAGTGATGTTTTTCAAACAGGTAATGTCAACAGGTGATTGTAATCATGATATGGTACAAAAGCAGTATCCATTAAAGGCTGAGTCCATTTCTCTGGAGGCATTTAGGTTGGACCATCACACAGTGGAAACATGTATTGTGGTCAGACAAATCAGTATTCCGGTTCTTTTTTGGAAGAAATGGATGCTGTATGTTCCAGACCAATAATGAAAACGACCATCCAGACTGTTATCAGCAACAATTCCAAAAGCCAGAATCTGTCATGGTATGGGGTTGTGTCAGTGCCCTTGGCAAACGTAATTTACACTTTTGTGATGGCAGCATTAATGCAGAAAAGTACATTGAAATTTTAGAACAACATATGCTGTCTTCAAAATGACATCTTTTTCAGTTACGTCCATGCATTTTTCAACAAGACAATGCAAAACCACATTTTGCACACATTATAAAGACATGGCTCTGGAAGAAGTGGATACGGATACTGGACTGACCTGCCTGCAGTCCTGACCTGTCCCCAATAGAGAATGTGTGGAGAATTTTGAAACAAAAAATGCAAAGACGACCTCGTAGTGTTGCACACCTTAAGACGTGTTTGCAGGAAGAATGGGACACAATAACACCTGAAACTCTTCATCACTTGTATCCTCAATGCCAAAACGTCTTTTAAGTGTTGCGAGAAGGAATGGTAACGTTACAAAATGGCAAATGCTTTTGCATCCCAGTTTTGTTTGGAATGTGTTGCAGGCCTTAAATGCAGGAATGGTTGGATATTAACAAATGAAATGAAGTTGACCACACAAAACATGAAATATCTTGGTTTCATACTGTCTGCTATGAAATAAAAGTCAAAGTAAATGTAAGAATCACTGCATTTTTCTTTTAACATGTGATAAACCAGAGTGTCATCTGATATCCGTTTTAGGAGCTGGAGTATGCATGGACCTGTACACACTACTATTCAGAATGCAGACTCAAGTGAGAGGTTGGCTGATTAACGGACCTGCGCCAACGCGTCAGATCATACCATCAGAGAGCAGCCACCAAAATTCCCTGAGGTGAAGCAGTGAAGCAGTGAGATTCAGTTTTGATATGTATACAAGCAGGGTGTATGTGTGTCGAGAGCCCACTTATGTAAAGTGTGTCAGAATATTGTACAATTTTAAAACCACAAATACACTACGTATGATTTTTAGACCAGATTTTTGCTGGTCTATGGCAGAATCGCTTTCTGCTTCCACGCTTCTCCTAACCGCAACTCATTTTTAGACCAGCATGCGCATGGGCACACAAATGAGCATATTTATTCTCTGTATTTACATGACGTGTGCTAGGCATGAAAACCACAACTGTCATGTGGAAACTCTCAATGACATTTGTGTTGCACTGTGTGCCACTTTGCATCAGGTGGAAGATTGGGCACTCAGTGTGGTTGTGAGTGAGTGCTAGTCTGTACGTTTTTGCCATGTGATGGTCCGGAGACGTGTTCCATGTCTGAAATGAAATTTAAGGAGGAAAGTTTGGAAGCGACGGTCATGTTCCCAAACTGTTTTTATGTTTACTGTACCGACTGTAGACCTGCTCCCATCCTCCTGCACGCCCTCCACCCTCTGCATCCTCTGCTGGTGTGCTGCAGCAGTTGGCTGCTCCTTCCATCAATGCTTCCTTTAAGGGGAGGTGGAGTAGAGCTGGAGCACAGACCACCTTTATCTAGGACTCTCAGGACACTCATTCATGCACCACAGAGGGGGAGCCATCTGCAGCAACCTGTGTACAAGCAAACACACGCTGAGCAATGCCTGTGTGCACCTCCTCAAACACTGCCGGGGGAGGGAGAAAATAAACCTCCTGCAATCCTTCACTGTTTATGTGATATACACACATCTGTTTGCTATAAATAAAGATACATTTCATTTTATAACAAACTACAAAACCATTCTGGAGATTGCCCATGTTTATCATACGTTATTTTAAAAAAAAATTGAGGAACTGTTCTTTTCCTTCTATCTACCAGCTAATTTAATAGTGTTTTGTGGTTCATAGTTTTCATCAATATGAAGAAATTTGAGCATATCAGTCCAATATTAGCCTCATGCCACAGGCTCTCTGTGCATCTACTGCAAGATCAGACTTCATGACTTTATTGTTAATATGTAAAATACTGAATTGCGTGTTCTCTTATCTCATAGAACGTGTGGAACCTTATATACTTTACCCTGTTTTGCATTCTCAGGCATTTTCCAAAAGTGAAAAAGAAGTCAGCAGGCTACAGAGCTTTCTCCTATGGCATTCCTTTTATGTAAATGTTTGCCTGCTGATATTAAGCTGTCATATTCTGTTGATTTTTTTAAAATCTAGATTTAAAACACATTTGTTCTCTGGCAGCTACAATTAATTACACAATTGATGCTATTATTTTGTTTTATTTTATTTGTGGTTTGTAATTATGCATAATTAAAATACGTATGTTTTAAAGGTTCTAATTTAAATTTTATGTTCTGTTTTGTGTCTTTTATAATTGTTGTTTTAAAACTGTGGTTTCTATCACTGATATTATTATATTGAATTTTTGAAGCTCTTTGTAACAAGTGTAAGTTCTTTCGGCTTCTCCCAATTTTTCAACTTGGGGTCGCCACAGCCTATCCGATATGCATCTGCATGTTGATTTGGCACAAGTTTTACGCCGGATGCCCTTCCTGACGCAACTCCACATTACATGGAGAATGGGCAGGGGTGGCCTTGAACCGGGAACCTTCTGCTTTAACTGCTTGGCCACCGCGCTGCCGGAAGCTCATTGTAACAAGTGTTTTTGAATATTGGTAAATGAGTTAAAAATGGATGAATCGCTATGTCCCATCAGACACGGACAGCCTCCCCACTACTCCTGGACCATCCCAAGGAGCAGCCATGTCATGGTGCTTCCTGTCTGTAAACCTGGGGAGGAAACATAAGGTGCGTCTCAAATTTTCAAACCAGAAACAGATCAAATCTAGGCTTGAGTCTCCCATGTACCTTTTGAATAACTTTAGCAGAAATTTCTTCATTTTTAAGAAAATCTTTCTCTGTTCTCCTTCACCATGAAGCTGTGTCACTGGTGATGCAACAGACAAAAGTTGCACTGTACACAGTTTCTTCAGTCACAACCACAGAAGCCTGTACCTCCTTCAGAGTTGGTGCAGTGTCTTGGTGGCTTCCCTCATTAGCTTACTTATCGCACGGTCACTCAGTTTTTTGAGAACTGCCTCCTCCAAACAGATTTCCCATACAGTAACATACTGCTTGTATTTCTTAATAATTGATGTAAATACAGTCCAAGATATATTTAGTGATTTGGAAATGTTCATGTATCCATCCCCTGACTTGTCTAAATAAAACTGGCTGTAAAAGTGATGATTTGCATTAAAAATTATTCTAATATGTAGTTAGCCCAATTACTTATGGTCTCTGAAATTGAGGGAGTGTATATAAAAATGGTTGTAGTTCTTAAATAGTAAATGTGATATTTTTGTTAAGCCCATTGAATTAAAGCTAAAAGTCTACGCTACAAGAACATTGTGATTATTTCATTTCAACTCCATTGTGATAATGGACATAGGCAAAAGGACAAAAAACAAACAGACGGCCATCGTCCAAATATTTATGGACCTGACTACACCTGTCTCCTGCTATTCAGGAGTTTATTTGGTGTGTAGCAGACAGACGTTGTTGGTTGTGCTGAATGATGTTTATTCTGCAACAGTCCACAGACCCCACTGTAGTAATCAGAACATCGGCCACTAAAGACTCACAACCACTTCCTGGGTATGGACCCGCACACGTCCACTGACCCACACACCTCTGTTACTGTAGCTGGTGAGAATAATTTGAATAAACCTTTCAAGAACGAATTCTCAATTTACCCCACATCCAGAACATCAAAGCTGCTACTCGGCAAACCTTTTACTTCACATTTTAATCATTTAAATTCACATTCATGAATTCATCAACTGTATTTGTAAGGTTTTGTTTGTTGGGAAAATGAGTTGGTTATTTATAGCTGGTAGAAAAAAGAATATTGAACATGAGCCTAAACCAGAAACCAGTGCTACCTGATTAGTGAGTTCATGTGCGACGTGACAGCGACAAATAATGCTTGTCATAAAACTAACTAATGGCAATAATGAGCGCAATGACAGATGGTGAGCCATTAGGCCTCCAGCATTTAGACTGTTTGACCCAAATCACAATCTGGCTCTCTGATTCCTGCACGTCACACTATAATACACAAGCTATTTAGCTTGGGTATTGTGCAACATTCATTTCTAAGAGAGACTGTTGCACAAAGTCAGACTTCAACTCTGCAGCGAGTCACAAGTGTCTCATCAGAGAAGCTGGAACAATGATAAGCACTCAGTACTTCCTCCTTACTGATTACCATTTACAACCAGCAAAATTCTTCATGCAGTGCACGACCCACGACTTCACAACCCCAAAGCTGATTTCTGCACTACTGCTATAGTTCTGTTTATGGTGTTCAATTATTCCAAATACAAAATCATTACCTGTGGTCATTACGTCCCCATAAGTTCAAAGATAAACATTCAACTATCATTCTTTATATTCTGTTAAGTTTATGTCTTCATTGGAACAATTTTGCTGACCTGTTAGAAAACACTGTGCAGTATGGGGCCATTTTATAAGTGTGAAAAGTTAAAAGTGGCATTGCTGGTCATTTTCTGAAAAAAGTTCATTTGGCTCCAATAGAAAATTGGGATCTGATTAATTATAGGCAAAAAAAATCTGCTGTCTAGCCTTAGTGGTTACCGAGTTACAGATATAGCAAGAAACCATTATTGGGGCCAAAGGTCAAAACTCATGTTTGTGATCATTTACAGGAAAGAAAATAGTTTCAATGGAGCAAATATAAAATTGGGGTCTCTCGACAATTTAAGCCTAAAATCTGCAGTCTAGCCTCAGTGACTGTTGAGTGTACTGGATGTTTTGGCTGGAAAAGGCCAAGGGGACACCCATGATTCACCTGGCTGCGGCAGATAGATGGTTACCTTTGAGTGGTGGGGATGGACTGGTTTTCTGCCTGGGTGGTTGTCATCCAGCACCCAAGTTGTTTTCGTAGTGTGGTGGATGCTACGGCACATGGCACAAGCACATCCTTCCAAACCCAACCTAACCATTTTTGGGGTCAAAGGACAAAGAGGCATTTACTGTCATTTTTAGGGAAAAAAAATCTGCTGGATCAGCTATAAACTTGGAGTCTCTGTGTAGTTTAAGCCCAAGATCTGCTGTCTAGCTTCAGTGTTTGCTGAGATTCAGGGAAGGACCATTTGATTGGTGTCAAAGTGATGTTTACGAATATTTTCAAGAAAAATTTTAAATGGGGTCAAATAGAAACGTGGGGTGTCTGAGTCATTTAAGCCCAAGATGTGTTGTCCAGGGCAGCACGGTGGCCTAGTGGTTAGCACTGTTGACTCACAGTGAGAAGGTCTCAGGTTCGCTTCCAACCTGGTCCTTTCTCTGTGGAATTTGCATGTTCTCCCTGTGTTTGCGTGGGTTCCCTCCGGGTGCTCCGGCTTCTTACCACTCCCAAAGACATGCAGGTTAGGTGAATTGGTGACTTTAAATTGACCGTAGGTGTGATTGAGTTTGTCTATATGTGTTGTCCCTGCAGTAGACTGGTGGCCTGTCGTCCAATGACCTCTGGGATAGACTCTTGACCCTTAACTGGAAGAAGCAGGTTCAGAAAATGTATGGATGGATGAATCTACTGTCTAGACTCAGTGATAGCTGAGATACAGTGAAGGGCCATATTTTGGGATCAAAGGTCAAACAGGCATTTAAGACCATTTTTCCTGCAATTAGCAGGGCAAGCACAGGATTACTGGAGCGATTCAGTGAATCAGTGAGGGAGTGGATCTGCAACATTTGTGTAACTGTAAAAACTACTGTATATTCAACTCTGAAATTTTGAGTTCTGATAAATAAAGGTGAGGACCAGTGAACCTCCTATTTTGGTTCATGTTGGCATATTTTAACATGCACAATGATGCCAACACTAAATAAAGACAGAAAAGCCCATCAAGTTGCTTGTGAAGCCTTGTTACTAATGACAGAGTCCTGAGGACTGTACTACGAAGCAAGTGTAACATGCCAAGTTCAACATCTGTCAGTTATCGAAATTGAGTCACCCTAACAATCACAGTCTCGCTCAGCTGTCCTACGAAGCTGGTTATCAACTCGGTCACTCAACCCAGGTTTTTCCAATCGAGCTGTGAGCAAGTTCAAATAAAAGAGGCGGGGTGTGCAGCACATGGACAAGTGTACCGGTGTTCTGACACTGGCAGCAGAGCGGCATATTTCACGGCCGAAGAGCAAAGAATTATATTACAAAAATATGAGGAATACAGACACGTCATCCAGGCAAAAAGCAACACAGTTGCAGCTGCTAAATGCAGAAAGGACAGCTGGAAAAAGATCACTGATTGTGGAAACGTGTAAAAGTGTCTCCAACCAGACGGAGTGACATTCATCTGCGGGTCACTCATAAAGACGGTCTCCATGGGTGTTCTCAAAATCCAGCATCAAATGATGCAACAGCCTGCGTGCAGTTTTTTTTCTCCCCGACAGAAAAGCGCAGACGAGGTGGAGGAAAAGCGCTCTCACTCTTTCCATTAAAAAAAAAAAAGTGCG
>OMMV01202379.1:0-10523 GCA_900302635.1 Chatrabus melanurus
AAAAATTGATTTCTTTGTGAGTGTACTGCCTAGTACAGTTGCTGATGATCAATCAATAATAAAATTATTTAAAAAAAAACCTGATTTAACACAGACTGATTTTCTTATAAATTTGAAGAGACACCCTCAAACAAATTCTGTCATTTTATCACCTAAAAGAAATAATTAATTATTTTTAAAGGTGAGATGTAGTAAGGCATTTTACATATTTATTCATAAATATGAACTATTTAACAACTTCCTCTTTATTTAAACGAAAAATTTAGACACATGCCTAAAACTTTTGCACAGTACTGTACAATTCTATTCCGTTTCTGTGCTGCTGCGCGCCTCCAATGTGCACATGACGTGTTTGAGCCAATCAACGAGTAGCATTCTGTAAACCCGGAACTGTAATGGCGGATACAAAGAAGCTAAGTGGGGCAGCTAATGCTGCTTCTGAATCCTGTAAAATGTCCAGCTATAAGGACTGTGTCTGCGCCGTTCTGGAGCTGTTAGCAGATTGTGGAAAAAAGGTTGGTTCGCGTTTTTGAACGGCGTATTTCTGAGCATATCTCGTTCGGCATTTTTTTTAAAGTTAATGTTTTAGCTGTATGCTAATGTTTTTAGCAGGGTTGCTTCTGTTTACTTTCTGAAACCTGTTTATTTTGTCGTAAATCAGGATAATTATGTCTCGACGCCCAGCGTTATTGATTTGAAATGTCTGAAATGCTTTGCAGTGCACAAATTTGATGCTCTTCCTGCAGTAAACCTTATCCAAGGTTTTGTTCGAAGTAAGATCATTTCTTCATGCACAGGTTGTGCTTCAGTATTGATTTTGTTAGAACTGTTCGTTTCTATTCTTTCACACTGCTTAAATATATAAATCTCTTTTAATCAGTTTACTTCATGTTTATTTGGGCATTGACACAATTTTTGCAATTTTGTCTTAGTACACCACCACAATGGAGTTGAAATGAAACAATTAAGATATGCTTGTAGTGTGGATTGTTAGTTTAATTGCAGCCATTTGTTTACAGTCCCTCTATTTTCAGAGCACATAAGTAATTGGACAAACTAAATGTAAGGATGACTGTTAATACAAGTCATCCCTATTACACTGTTTACTTTTACAAAGTGGCTATTGATATGGTTCCATATTCCTTTTTTTCAATACGATATCCAATAACAAATGCCGTGATCATACGGTATCCAATAAGAAACCGCCGTGACTATCATGAGATAAAGAGGGACGTCATGGTGTTGAAGCACAATTGAAGAATTTCAAGCTCAAAAATTAGGGTTGTGCATGAACTGTGACGTTGGGTAGTTTAAATAACAGTGGGCGCCGTACTAATAGCAATTCGAGGTTTGCGTATGGTACCATGTCAATAGCAACGGCCTTCCTTTAAACAATTAGGGGATGGATACATGAACACTTCCAAGTCACTGAATGTGTCTTGGAGTTCATTTACATCAATCTGTTTTCCCATGTTACAGTTACAAACTGTGACAAATGGAGCAAATCGCTGAAGGATTTGTTGCAATAAACAGATAAAAGCAGTCTCGCCGACCTGCAGGTAACGACGTCCATGTAGGTTGTTTTGTCAATATCAGCCCAGATTTTTAGCTTATTTTAATTTGCCATAACATGAAAAAAGTATATCATACTTTTAACTAATTCATTTCAATGAATTTTATTTATGTTGCCCAAAATCAGACTGTCTCAGTGGTCTTTACACTGGTCACAACGTACAACAGATTTCATTTTAATAATTTTGTTTAATGTTATGAAATACAGTCAGGTCCATTAACAGTCGGACAGTGACAGAATTATTGTGACACCGCCTCTGTACACCACAGTAGAGTTGGAATGAAACCATCAAGATGTGCTTCTAGTGTAGACTGTTAACTTCAATTGAAGGGGGTTAACAAAAATGTTGCATTAAACATTTAGGAATCATGACCATTTTTATATACAGTCCCTCTGTTTTCAGGTCCCATAAGTAATTGGACAAACTAAATATAAGGATTATTGAGAATACAAATCATCCCTTTTACAGTCAGTTTTCTTTAAACAGTTAGGATGGCTACATGAAGTACTTTGAATTATAGGCTTCTGTGGCTGTGGTTGGAGAAACTGTGAATCATGCAACTATTGGCTGTTGGATCACAAGTTACAGCTTCATGGTGGAGTGGAACAGAGAAGGATTTTCATACAAGAAAATGGATCAAATGTGGGCTCAAGTCTCCCATGTGCCTTCTGGCAAACTGTAGCTGAAATTTCACGTCTTCTTTTTAAGAAAATCCTTCTCAGTTCCACTCTACCGTGGAGCTGTATAACTGGCCGCAATTGCTAAATGGTTAATGCAGTATTTTTGTTGAACCCTTTGAATTGAAGCTGAAAGTCTACATTGCACGAACATCCTGATTGTGTCATTTCAATTCCACTGTGGGAGTGCAAAGAGGCAAAATTGCAAAAATTGTCACCGTCCATATACATATATGTAACCGACTGTTACATCTGGTTTAAACAAATTAAAAATACACCTGAAGCACTTTAAAACCTCTGTGACATTAGTGTGAAAGGGATTGTAGAATCTTCTTAAATAAAACAGAGAAGCTGGAACACGATAGTAGTTTTTAATGTAATTCATCCGATGTTAAAATATTTTTACAATGATTTTTGTCTCAATCAACTTACCAATTAATGACGTAAGCATCTCAGCTTTAATGATAATACCTGTTTGAACAGAAACAAATTATGTTTATGTTTGATAAACCTGTTGATTTATTTATGACTAATCATTTAGTGTATTAATTCTATTAATAGAATAGTGGGAAATGTCTATCAGTGTATCAGAGACCAAGCTGGCATCTTCAGATTTCTTGTTTTGTCTTATATACAATCCAAAGCCCAAAGAATTTACATTTAAGTTCATATAAAACAAAGAACAACACCTGTTCCTCACATAAGACAGTTATTAAAACTAACTTCATAATATTTAGATTCGGCATTGAAGGTGTGTTTACATCAGTAATGTTTATAAACAAACTCATAAAATGTCAATATTTATAGTGATGACCAATTGCCAAACAAACAAAATTCAGATTTTTATTATTTTTCTTTCTTTAAATGTTTGTGAACTTGGGTCAAGCTGATTTAAACACTTTCTCAGTTCTCAGTACAGATGACAGTTAAGTTTTTGTTTAGTGTTTAATCGAATACATATGTCAGGTCTAATGTCCGTTCTTTCACTTTTTTCACGTTTTATTCAAAGCTCAAATTTGGTGATGCTGCATTGAAAATAGAAGTCAACATCGATGCTGTGGATCTTACATCATCTCCAGCTTGTCATGTTTACAGCTATTTACAACAACACATCTGTAAATTACAGGTAAAGTGGCCTCACAATTTTTGCAAGTTTATACATCCTGACATGGTACAGTGGTTGTATATACAACAATATACAATCGCACCAACTGCTTTAGTCGCCTAAAATGTTGCTCACACTACGCCTACAAAAGTAATTATGATGATTTTTTATAATGTCACCAGATGATTTAATTTGATTTTATTATTGTATTTGTATGATGTGTGCTTTTAATATACTTTTATGTATTTGTTTTTACACACTAATAAATTAATTATGAATTATGTTCCTTGTTTTTCAATAAAACTTAAAAAAAAAAAAAAAAACTTACCCCACCCTCTCCCCACACAATTGGGCGTGGTTTCGGTGCCTTCAGCATAGATGCCCCTACAGTCTGAGAGCAGAGAATGTTGCTGATTTTTACACAATTTTGAAACCTAATTTTATATACTTAGTGATATTTTTAATCATTAAAATTTGGCTAGGTAGTTAATAACATGTTCTTCTGTGGTTTGACAGATTCAAAACACAGATTGGATTTCACTTTACAGGCACTTTAAAGTCCTTCTCTGCTCCACTCCACCATGAATCTGTATAACTGGTGACGTAACAGACAAAAGTTGTACTACGCACAGTCTCTCCAATCACAGCCACAGATGCCTGTAACTCCTTCACAGTTGTCACGGGTGTCTTGTTGGCTTCCCTCACTAGTCTAAATGTAAATGAAGTCCAAGACTTATTCGTTGACTTGGAAATGTTCATTCATCCATACCCTGACTTATAAGTAATAAGTGATTATTTAGTTATGATGTAATAAAGGGTGCCCATACTTATGCATTCCATTATTCTGGCTTTAATATTTTTTATGTAATTCTTATAATGTTGCACAAATTTGTTTTCACTGTGAGTTTAATGAGCATAACGTTTTGTAAATTTTAATGTAGAGAAGCATGAATTTAAAAAAAATTTTTTTTTTTAAATGGTGTCATGAGAATGAAAATGTGTAAAACCCCACGGGTTCCCAAACTCTTTCGTGCCACTGTACATTCAGTGCTAATGATCAAGACACTCATAACTTTGTCAACATGTTAAACTGTTTTTGTGTATGTGTGTTTGTGTGTGTTTAGTCTCACTAACCCCCTCCCCCAACTCCCAGCCTATTTAAAAGGCTCTTAGATGTATTTGTAGAATTGCCCTATCACAGTGAATTTTTCTTTTTTTCTTTAGGCTGTTACACAAAACCTGAAGACTCTGCTAGATGCTGACCGTGAGTTATCATCTGCAAAGGCAAATATGCCCGACGACGCTGCTGCTTCATCGCCACTCACAGATCAGGTGGCTGCTCTGTCTGACAACTGTCCTCCAGTCCCAGGACCTGAAGAACGTAAGACGGCTGACGACATGGTGCAGATCAGAGCTGGGCGGTCAGAGGTTGGTCTCTGTCAGCTGTTCAGGCGCTGACATTTTTAAAGCTCTTTCGACTCTGTCAAGCAAATGAATAATCATAAGTAATTGCACCCAAGATGTGCACATGACAAGAAGCAAATGCTTGATGGAGACCTGATAAGCCAAAAGCAGCGGAGAATAGGGCTTGTTTAGTGCCGTGGTTTGGTTGAGCAGACCACTTTGCTGGAGGGCATTGAGAGAGGGCCAGGTCCTTGATGGATTATGAAGTGGTTGCTCATTACTCTGAGATTGCATGTGGATGAAGGACAGGACGCCCATTTTGTTTCGGATTTGTTTTGGTAGCCAAGCAAACAATATTCACATTTTATCCTGCGATGATGACAAGCAATTCAACTTTTTTTGGAGGGGGTCCAAAGCATAATTTCTGGCTGCATTTCTCATTTTGTATCATGTAAATCGCTGCATCCTTTTTATGCCAGATTATTAGTATTAAACAGTCAAAAATATCATTGTATTCTCAACACCTATCAATAGCTCATCAATCCACCGTGTCTTATTTGTGCCGTCTTGACTTTGTGTCCCTAGATTGAGCGAAGAATATCTGCATTTATGGAGCGCAAGCAGATGGAGATCAATGAAAACAACGTACGCGAGTTTTGCAACGTGATCGACTGCAATCAGGGTGAGAATGGGAGAGATGAGGGGGCAGGGTGGCGAGGGTGCCTGCACACAGATTGCCAATGTTTGGGAGAGAGCTGATTTCCACAGGCGAGAGGTCAGGCTGAACTGCTCCAAGAGTGGGGCTGAAGGAGCTCACACATTCGGCCTCAAACAACAACCCGGCTTAGTCTGCAAAAAAAAAAAAAACAGCAGATGTTCATTTATTTATGTAAACCAAAGTCTGCATCACACACCGCTAACATGAACCCAGACTAAATATGTGTTGCCATATACATAGTAAGTGTTACATACTCTTTATCGCAGACATTTTTAATCTTAGAGATTTTTGTTTTTCATAGAGAACAGCTGTGCCCGAACCGATGCAGTATTCACACCATACCCAGGTTTTAAAAGCCACGTTAAAGGTAAGAAATCACAGCCTTGTTTTTAGAATTTTAGCCATGTGTTTTTGAAAGAAGTACTTTATCAATAATGTCTTTTTACTGAAAAGTGTTGAGTTGATTGAATATTTTGGTTTCAATAATGGAGTTAATTTCATGGGTCACTGCTGATAAAAAAAAAACCTGACTTTGAAATGTGTTATTGGAGTTTGTTTGTTGAAGGAGCCTCTCGCTGTACATTATCTGTATGCTTGGTGGTCAGTTCAAAACCCTATCAGTCCATGTTTGAACTAGTTTCTGATAATATTTGATCACCGCTTCTGCTTATGCGCTTTTTTTTTCCCTCTCCTCTTTGGCTTGGTAAGTGACACGAGTGGTAAACACTTACGGGCCACAGACTCGTGGTGGGGGAGGCCACGGAGACACTGGAGAGCAGCACAGAGGAACAATGCCCCGAGACTGTGGAAATTCAGCCATCGAAGAACGACTGCAGAATATTGAGACTCACCTAAAGCTGCCAACAGGTTAGAGATGGTCAAAATCACAGAACGTTGTTATAACGTGAAGCCCGACGTGTTGGAAAACGACACACAATTACAGAGACTGTTTCAAAAGTGCACTTAATTGTTAAACTGAAATCTAACACTACAGTTGAATGCAGTTTACAAATTTGTGCATCTACCTGTTCCTGTATTTTTAGTTCACTTTTATGCAGGATTTTAAAAATGAGGCATTGTAGATCATTTAGACATTCTGCAAATGTTGTTTTGATGGTGTTGCTTGTATATATATATTTTTTTTAAAGTCGTACTTCCTCATCGCTTCGTTTTGTTCCTTAGCGGGTCCCGTCCCATTGAGCGTTTACCAGAGGCTGAAAAAGCTGGAAGATCGTATTCTGGAGTTGGAGGGACTCTCTCCGGAATACTTTGAGTCCACGGTGAGTCCTGTGGCTTTGTACTGAATACAATAATGGTCCTGTTTAGTCAGGGTTCCGACATGCGTTTTACTAGTTCTACATCTATTACTTTTGATTAACTCAAGTGACATTTTTCTTGCACTGTGATATCCTGTTTGCACTTATTGTATGATTTCCTTGTCTTGCTAAGATTTGCCAATTCTCCAGTGTGTTCTTTGGCCTCTGCTATTTTCATAGTTTGCCTCATGTACCACCACTAAGGTGCTGCTTTTCAGCAAACGTGTTTCACTTCAAGAAACCTTCTGCTGTCAGCTAAAATATACACAGACGTTCTGTGTATGAGGTCCAAAGTTTTACAGGCAATGCCTGTATTTTAGATATTTGGAGTATTTGATAGACGCTTAAAGGTCTCCATAAATTTCTCTTCATAATTTGATGGTTTTTTTCAGTCATTGACCACAAGCTAAAAACAGTATTACAACATGCACATGCGTAGCACATTAAAGGTACACAGATTTTCCCATGTTACAGTTACAAGCTTTGACAAATTGAGAAAATCGCTGAAGGCTTTGTTGCAATAAACAGATGAAAGCAGTCTCGCCGACCTGCAGGTAGCGACCTTCATGTAGGCTGTTTTGTCAGTATCCTGCCCAAAATTTTAGCATATTTTAATTT
This sequence comes from Chatrabus melanurus, assembly GCA_900302635.1. NCBI lineage: Eukaryota > Metazoa > Chordata > Actinopteri > Batrachoidiformes > Batrachoididae > Chatrabus > Chatrabus melanurus. The sequence goes on from OMMV01202379.1 coordinate 7,413, forward strand.
GCCATAACATAAAAAATAGACAGTATTTGTGCCTCAGTGGTCTTTACATTGGTCACAATGTACAACACATTTCTTTTTAATAATTTTGTTGAATGTGGTGAAATCCAGTCAGGTCCATTAAGTGACAGTGACAAAATTATTGTAACACTGCCTCTGTACACCACAGTGGAGTTGAAATGAAACCATCAAGATGTGCTTCTAGTGTAGACTGTTAACTTTAATTCAAGGGGGTTAACAAAAATATTGCATTAAACATATAGGAATTATGACCGTTTCTATATACAGTCCCTCTCAGAGCCCATAAGTAATTGGACAAACTAAATATAAGGACTATTGTGAATACAAATCATCACTTTTACAGCCACTTTTCTTTAAAATTTAGACAAAGGATGAATACATGAACATTTCCATGTCATTGAATATGTCTTTGCCTTCGTTTATCAGTAATTAAAAAACACAAACTGTATGGTACTGTATGGTAAATCTGTCTGGGGTAGGAGGCACTCAAAAACTGAGCGACATGTGAAAGAAAGGATCAAGTGAGGGAAGCCACCAAAACACCATGACAACTATGAAGTAGACATAGGTTCCGCTGACTCCAGACAGACTTACCATACTGTTTGTATTTCTTAATGATTGATTGAACACACATATTCAGTGACTTGGAAATGTTCATGTATCCATCTCCTGACTTGTCTAAAGAAAACTGGCTGTAAAAGTGATGATTTGTCTAAACAATAATCTGTATATCTAGTTTGTCCAATTACTTATGGTCTCTGAAAATGGAGGAGCTTTGTATAAAAATGGCTGTAATTCCTACATTGTTAATGTGATATTTTTGTTAAACCCCTTGAATTAAAGCTGAAAGTCTACACTACAAAAACATCTTGATTGTTTCATTTCCACTGCATTGTGGTGGAGTACAGAGGGAAAAAGTTCAAAATCGCTGCTGTCCTAATACTTATGGACCTGACATTATTTCTATAAGTACACCCAGTGACATAGACTTCATTACAGTAACATATCCAGTAATAAATTGCTGCCAGTGTTTTTATTTGAGTGTTTTAGACAAAATTTCACATCAGTTCCATGTTGTCATTTTTTTAGCTTGGATGATTTCTTCTGTCTAGTGGTCATGAGGCTGTGTGTGTCACAACTGCACGACGTTGTGCTTTTGAAGACGTTTAGGAACAACTGATGTAGCATGCTGCTACCTGGTAAATTACTTAACGAAGACCCAGTAACTGCATGTATGCATTTACCATTTGAGTTCCAGTTTTCAGGTCGATTATTAACTTCTGGGTTGCCGCAGACGCGTAACTTGAGCCATAACTACTTACCCAAACTGAACTTGACTCAAAGGATGGTGTCAGACATCAGCTTTGACCCAGAAGCCTTCAGCAGAGTCACACAGACTCTAATTTGCCGTCTACAAAGAGTCTGTCCAGTTATGCGAGTAAGTGTGCTTGAGATGCTGCATGTGTCTTCTCGCTGGTATTTCTGAGCACAGCATGCTGCTTCTGTGAGTATGCTGCTCTCATCTGCTTTTGACTCACGACATGTTCGAGTGAGCAGTGCAAGAGATGTCGAGTGTCTTTGAATAAACTGATGGGGTCTTTTATGTTCAGAGTAGCACTATTTTTGTTGCAATTTCTAAAAATACTGCGGTGCGGTGTTTGCTGAAGTGCTACATACAGTTGCCCCACGATCTCAGGGTGGAAAAAAAACACATTTTAACTCTAAACAACAAAAGCGGTTTCTTAACAAATTGTACAGCAGCATGAGGAAGAATAAAGGGGTTTTCCAGCAAGAATGAAATGTTAATTCTCACATCAGGCACATGCCATGTAAGTGTAACTTTGTCTGTTCAGATCAAACTGAGCACATTTGTCTTGTTTCTCGTCACGTCTCCACTGTCAGACAATCCCAAAACAGCAAAATGCCAGGAGACGTTTTTTCTTTTTGTCTGATTGTTAGCAGACCGAACTAGTACCTTAATTTGCTTTACAAATCTGTCATCATACAAATGATAAAGGTTCTGTCCTTTTTTTTTTTTGTAGAGTCGCCTGCACAAACGGGCAAAGATGTCCTCTGGTCAGGTTAGTTTTTCCCCCCCCTCTCAATTTAGTAGAAGAACAATCTTAATGTCCCTTGACAGTTTCATGGGGACCAAGGTTTGAAAGTGGTTTTGGGTTGCCTGAAGAATACTAAACAAATTTGACTTGGGTATCCCTCTCAAAAAGGTCAGCAATTTTTGAGGGGTCAACTGGGGGTCAAAATTCCAATCCCTTCAAAAAGTATAACAAATTAATCTTCTTGTCACTCAGAATCCAAAAATATATAGTTTGACATATCTCTGACCTTCCGTTAAGTCACTGACCGGAAGTGTGGAAAGGTCAATGCACTTTATGTCGGGGTCAAATTTACCAATACCCTAAAACCTGTCCGATTTGAACAATTTTGGTGTCTAACTATATGTTTTTTGAGATGAGAAATCCAACTAAACAACTTTTAAAATCTAAAATGCCAGTCTTAACTTTGAATTTTCAAAATTAAGGGTAAGTATTACTAACTTGATCTTGGGCACCAACATGGCTTCTCATGTTTCAATTTAAAGGTTTGTTTTTTTTTGGTTTTTTTTAAAACAAGTTGTTCCTGTTTATTCTAAATTCAAACATTGTAATGGCTAGCTTAAAAAGCTTAAACTAGTTTCACATATTTTGTTAAAAATATTAGTGACTGATTATAGGCTGTTATTTCATTACAGTATGTTCACCAGGCCAGTTTTAAGGACTACATACATTGGAGGCTTGCGCTACATTGAAACATTACAAGCCGTGTTGGTGCACAAGATATAGTACTTGCACATAATTAGAAATATTCATTATTTTGAAATTTCAAGGCTAAGACTCCCATTTTAGATTTTAACAGTTGTTTAGTTGGATTTCTCATCCCAGAAATCATATAGTTCGACACAAAAATTGTTCAAATCAGACAATTTTTAGGGTATTGGTAAATTTGACCCCGACATAAAGTGCATTGACCTTTCCAAATTTCCGGTCATAGTGACGTAACGGAAGGTCGGAGATGGGTCAAACTATATATTTTTGG
>OMMV01202386.1:0-13279 GCA_900302635.1 Chatrabus melanurus
AGATAAACAAACATCTGAGCGAATTTCCCTGTGGGACAATAACGTATGATCATCAGCAGCTGATAATTCCATGATACTGGTCAGCCCATTAATACAAAGTTCAGGGTTGTATGGTCAGATGTCACTGCTCACCTGACTCTCTGAGGACGTCTGGGTTTGCTACTGTCACAGCAGCAGTGAAATCATTCCCTCTGTACTCAGTTTCAAACTGCCAAGTGACAAACTGGGACTGCTGGGTCTAAAACACACTCAAGAATAAGCACAGAGCTCTAAAACAAAGAAAGTGCATGGGACAGATTAAGTTTAAGTTAAGAAACTGACTTCAGGAGCTCACCTGGAACACCATGCGGGCTCTTACATGCTCAGTGAGATGTAGCAAAGCGTGAGCGTTCAGACTTCCTGAAGAATCCATCTCACCGATCAAAGCTGGGGCATCCTGAAATGTCAAGATGCCAAATTTTCAAATCAAAGCTGCATCCTTTTTTGAAAATTCTATAAACTTGAGCACATTAATGATAATTTGTATTCAATAGGTTGTTCCCCACCTTGTCCTTGCTGTAATCGTCAGACTGTAGATGCTCCACATGGAACCGGTAGTAAGAAGGACTAACAGCACTTAGGTGCAGAGTGTGACTGACCTGGAAGCAATAAAATGCATTAAAAATCAGAAAATAATTTCTCAAGCAAAAACGTGTTTCCATGGCAATTAATGTGGGCGGAAAAATACATTCACCTTGAAGAAGCTGCTCAGAGTTTTATTGATTATCATCTTGACTCCTTCAATCTGTTGTGGAAACACATCTGGAGCAGACAGGAGCAAAAAGAATGTCATCAAATACATGAGAAACAAATTCAGTTTTTCAAGAGACTCCTTATTTAGCCTTCTCCCAATTTCAACTCGGGGTCGCCACAGCATATGGATCTTCATGTTGATTTGGCACAAGTTTTACGGCAGATGCCCTTCCTGACGCAACTCCACAGTACGTGGAGAATGGGCAGGGGTGGCATTGAACCGGGAACCTTATGCTTTAAAAGCAATGGCTCTTAAAGGCTTGGCTGTCAACCTAAAATGGATTTCTTCAAGTTCTTTTGTTTCTAACAAAGCAACAGCACGTGGCCAGAAAAAGAACACCCACGACGAGGTAGATGTATTTTTGTTAAATGCAACGTCACATCATTTTAAAATTATTGGAGAAAAATGTATTTTATTGAGCAGACAGCGTGTGCACCAGGCAACATTTTGAACGTCTGACTTGCTACATTGTGAACTGCACCCTAAGCAGACTCTTGTGTTGTGGAATCATTGTATAGTCTTGATTTTAGTCTCAAATTATTCCCAACATATAAAACCATTTCCCTTCTGCATGACATCAACATCCATTAATTCATTTTCTGAACCCGCTTATTCCAATTCCAAGGGTCACGGGGGGCTGGAGCCTATCCCAGCAGTCACTGGGCGAGAGGCGGGGTACACCCTGGACAGGCCGGCAGTCTATCGCAGGGCCCACATATAGACAGACAAACACATTCACACTCTCACTCACACCTGCATGTCTGTGGAAGTGGGAGGAAGCCGGAGCACCTGGACGGAACCCACGCAAACACGAGGAGAACATGCAAACTCCACACAGAAAGGACCAGGTCGGAAGCGAACCTGGGTATTAAATTCAACATAAAACCAAACAAACAAAAAAAATTTAACTGCAATTCAACTGTGAGTGGGGACAGAGTTTCTGACTTTTTCCCCAGTGATCTCTGGTCTTCGTCAGGTATGTGTTCTGGCTCCTACACTACTCAATGCTTGCATGATCTGGGTGTTAGGTCGGTTTGTGGAGACCGGTGGCTTTGGTGCCTTTGTCAGCGAGAAAGTTTTTACTGAGAATGACTTTGTGAACGATGCTGTGATCTTTGCAGAATCAACAGATGCACTTGGAAAAACTAGTGAGGAGTCAGAGTGTTTGGGTTTGCGATTGTCCAGGATCAAGACTAAAATGTGGGCTTTTGTTTACTTCCTGGACTCCGCCATCAGGAGTGTATCTCTGTCCAGTGAAAGTGTCGAACTTGTAAAGACAGCCACTTGTCTCGGCAGTGACATTCATGTCTCTGGGCCCTCAACCATTGAGATCGAGAGACGCCTGGGAAGAGTTTATGGAGTCATGAGGTCGCTGGACAGAGGTGTTGTGAGAATGACAGCTACAGCATTTTGGCCATGTGACATCAGAAGTAATTGGACAAACTAAATGGATTATTTTTAATACAAATCATGACTTTTACAGCCAGTTTTCTTTAGACTAGTCAGGGGTTGGATGCCTGAAGATTTCCAAGTCACTGAATATAACAAGTATAACTGCCTGCTTGACACAGATGTACCACACAGTACCATACTGTTTGTATTTCTTCATGATTGATGGAAATGAAGGCCAAGACATATTCAGTGACTTGGAAATGCTTATATGTCCATCCCATGACTTGTCTAAAGAAAACTGGCTGTAAAAGTCATGATTTAGTTGTGTTATACTAAAGGGTGCCTTTACTTATGCAACCCAACATTTTGGCTTTGATATTTTTATTTAATTTATATCAAGTTGTAGAGATTTGTTTTCAGTTTGAGTTCAAAGACGATAATTTTCAATATTTTAATACAGAGGAGCCTGAATTCTTTTTTTCTTTCAAAATGGCATACAGAAATTAAAATGTATAAAAGCCCGAGGGTGTGTAGACTTTCTATATCCACTGTATAGGCTTCTGTGGCCGTGCTTGGAGAAACTGTGCATAGTGCAACTTTTGTCTGTTGCACCACCAGTTACACAGCTTCATAGTGGAGCCGCATAGACCCCACAGTGATACAGTGGACATACCTTTGCAGCTCCTGTGCAGAGAGTGAAAGCTCCCAGGGTTTGGTAAGCGGCCATCTCTCCTTTCCCAGCGTGGCGGGCTGTCCCAGTGAGCAGGGTGGGTGTCCCAACGAGCAGGAGGAGGGCCCGTAGAGAAAGGCCAGTTCTGATGGCCCAAACCAGAAGACAAAGCCAAAACACTGCCCATGTGGGCGCAATGCTTCCTGCCGCACACAAACAAAGTGTCATGGTGCACGGATGCATGTTTTCATCTCACCTGCGTATTTCAAAGCAGCGCAGAAGCTGACCAGGAACAAACTTTGAACCAGGCGTTTCACTTTCACAGTTTATAGAAACCTATACAAATATATAAGAGTGGATTTCTCAATAGGGGCCCAAATGGGAAAATTTCATATCCGTGCTCTCTATTTTATAACAGATGAGTCTTCTGTAAAAAATATGCACACCTACATATGAAGTATGCTGGGTCCCTTTCGGCACTAAAAGGACGTCCCCCTAGTCCACTTTTGTTTTTAGTTATGGGGACTTGAATCACAATTTTTGGCCAAACAAGCAATGTCCGAAACCAGGGTGACAGTATTGTTACCTGCAGAAGTCTGCTGAAATCCATGGCACCCAGCCCAAAAAGCTATTTTATTTTCCAACAGTACCTGCTGGGTGTTGACAAGAACAGTAAAGGTCATCCCAAAACATCATTTCTGAGAAAAATCCTTTTTTTTTACATGTCCAAAGAAGTCCACTCTACTCTGTTGCCATAAAGTGTCTCCCCCCTGTGGATCAATGCTGAACTAGTAGATATGGTCCATGGAAAAACATTGCTTATGTGGCCCCCATAGCTGCAGCAGTGAAGCACATAGCTTAGTGTGGACTGCTTTCTGAAAAAAAATTCAACTTTTACCACGGACACAGCTGAGTATGCGTTTTCATTTCCACTCCGTTACTACGATTTATTTCCATGGAAACGTAGGAGCAACTTTTTGAAGTCCCTTTTCAGAAGGGTGAGGGATGCCCTCAGGTACAAGGATAGGAGGCATCCACCTCTGCCTCAGTGCATGGACCCTGTGCCAATTTTCATGCCAAAGATTCCACTCCGTTACTTCTACTCCGTTACCCTTTTTGGTAACGGAGTGGAGTCACTGGTAATGGAGGAGACGTATTAGCACAGCCAGCTTAAAAAAACAGGAGTTTTCTATTTTGCATGTTTAACAAGGTTATTACTGCCTTATTTGTAGCTCAATATGCCTCAAAAGAAGAATACATTTTGAATACATTGTTCATGTACCTATTACTCCTTTCAAAGTGTTCCTTGATAAGATTTAATGACATAAAATTCATCTTAAGTCAAAATAGCACAGGCAGTGCTTGATCAACCATTGTTTTGAACATGTTTTCAAGTTAGCATTAATAAAACGCTTTTTATTTTCAATATAATGCATTTTGAAATCATTCCATGGGATGTTAGATGTACTGCTAGATACTAGCAGCCACCAAGTTATGTCATGTCTGCCCAGTTTTGTCATAAACCAGCAATCATTTCAGTGGTGTTTACAGTACTTCCCCTCCGTTACTGTATTTTCCACTCCGTTACCATATTCTGCTAAAATACAGTTATTCCTATGATGCACAAATCACTATTGAAGATGAGGATCAGAATGGACCAGAAGACTTTCTATTACCATAAAAACATTAGTTTCCCTTAGGTACAGGCATTCTGCTGTGCAAAAACTAGAAAGAAACTGGATTATCAGATAAATGGTAAAGGATTGGAAAGAGGCTCGATAATCAAAAGTCCTAGCCCAGAAAAAAAAGGGAAAAAAAGGAATCCAGCTCTGCTGGTATGCTAGTTGTATGTAACAAGGTCCAATCTAATCATGGAAAGTTGGGGGAGATACTGCAACTTTTTTTCAGATGATTTTCAATGTCCAATTTGGGCCCCTGTAGAGAAATCCGCCCATAACCATCTCCTTTGACAATCCAAAATCACATGTCGAAAAATTCTGATCAGTGAAAAGTCAGGGTTTCCTCCAGGATGATCTTCTTGGGACACCGGTGTTTGGTCCATGGAGGTCAAATATACCCAAATACCACTTTTCCCCCCCCCCTCGTGTCTGGTCTGCACTGTGTAACATTTCTATGCACTCTTTTGTCTATATATTTTCTACTTCTCTGTGGGGTTGATGTACTCCTGGAGTAACCTTTTCACAGCTGAATGCCCTTCCTGATTTGATCTGGGATCGGGACCAGGAGCAATATGGGATTTAAGGACACTTAGGCACATTCTTAGAGTTTTGACTCATCAAAAGGCAACCACACATATCTTAAATACACAATTTGAATAATAATCGAAGATACTTGAATGCCTGCACAATGTAACCAGTAGCTTCATAATGTGAGGTGAATAAAGTGACATATTTTGCTGGATGACAAACTGGTTGAGATTATCTGCAGTTAGCTAGCATGACCTTATGTATGTGTACCAGCTGATTAAATACTCACTGAAGATGCGATCAAAGGCCGTTAATATCACGAGCGGCACCGAGATCCAAACATTATTTTAAAAAACTGCCAGGTGAATTACAACCGAAGCACTGAAGAAGAACAAATAAACGAAGGGAAGTGATGCTCAAAGTGATGCTGCTGCAGACCTCCTCCTCCTCCAGGATGAGATGTGCTCCCGTGCCAACACGTCCCTCCGGAAACACGACGGCAACACATTGTTTGTAGCTTTACGTCTGTCACATCAAGAATTTAAGGTTGATATTGATGTTAACGTATCTATTACGGTAGATTTTTTTCAACTTTAAAATCGTCATACATAACACGCGTTCTTTGAGCGTTTTGAGCGTTGGGTTTGTGTTTCCGGTCGGAGGACTGTATGTGCGACACCGCGTCCGGCGGCTACAGGTAAGCGGTCCGCACGAGCCGGCGAAGGTCGACCACTTTCTCTTACTTTAACGTATTTTTACAATGTTTAAATTTGACATGCTTCGTCGTAAAAATGTAAAGTTGTTGTGACTGTATTAGTCTGTGAGGAAGAAGGCGGTATTTGTCGCAGCCACGGCCGTCACTTTGTTTGACTCGGCTGGAGCCGGTGGACCATGTCCCCTTCACGGACCGTGCTGCTGGTGGGAGAAGGGAACTTCAGCTTCTCCGCCTGCATAAAGCAGTTCTATTCTGAATTGGAGAGCAGTGTCACGGCCACTTGTCTCCAGTGTGAGGAGGACGCACTGCGGCGCGAAGGCGCAACCGCCAATATTCAGAGCATCGAGAACTCAGGTGATCATCATCATCATCATCATCATCATCTTTGTACTAAGATGCTGTTTGTTGAATCACGATGACACTTTTTCAAACCTGTGTTTGTGTGTGTCAGGAGGGACGGTTCTGTTCGGGGTGGACTGCACAAAGCTCGGGGAATGCGCCTCTCTGCAGGGATGTGCGTTTGACCTTGTGGTGTTCAACTTTCCTCACAGCGGCAGAAAGAGTGGGGTTAAGAAGAACAGAGAGCTTCTCAAAAACTTCTTCCTCAGGTACATGCGTGTAACCGTGTCACAACGTAGGTGTCATTCCACAGAAAGACATCTTTGTGTGCATCGCCCCAGTGGACAAGGTACAACGTTGAAAATAAGAATAAAACAAGGGCAAGCAACATTTATTGTCAGAGTTCTCATTTTGACATGATGTTCCAGCAGGCGTCCTTCATGATCACCGCTAAGGAGTTTATAGTTTTGTTCGGAGGATATCTGCAAAAGTTTTAAATGGATTTTAATGCCATTTTGTGGCAAGGTGGGCTCTGAGGAGGGGAGCAGATGATTTGATCTTGAGGCCAATATGGATCCAGGATTTAAAAAAAAAAACCTTTTTGTTACATAGGACATTTATTACATTTTTCTCATTTTCTCAAAGAATAATGATGAGGTCTTATATGGGAAAAACAGGTATATGTACATTGTCAATGTCAAAGCAGGTGTAATTCGATATGACTCTGTATAATGAGCCACATGTAGTGTGTCGAAATACATATTTGTAGAGGGGTAAATTCATCCAACAACTGGCAACAAGTAGGCTATGGAAAATTAAATTCTAAATTAAAACATAAATCATAACTAAAAACATCTGTAATATTTTTTTGGGAACATGTCAAGCAATATATGATGATTTAAATAGAAAATAATTTGATATATTGATGATTTGTATAAACAGCAGAGAGGACACCGGATACTGTTGCTGTTTCTACTTTAGTGAAACAGTGCCCCCACATAGGTGCATCTCAAAAAATTAGAATATCATGAAAAAGTTAAATATTTTTTGTCAGGTATTTCAGAAAGTGAAAATTTTATATATTCCAAACTCATTACATAGAAACTAAAATGTTACAAGCATGTTTTTAGTTTAATTTTGATAATTACGGCCTACAGCTAAAAAAAATTGAAAAAACTAACAAAATATAATAATATATATAATTATACATATAAAATATAATAAAACAAAATAGAATATTTAATTTCAAGTTTGAGTAACTCACTATTTCTGCAGTATAAATACCAAGAATCTCTGTCTGGTTCAGTACGCACAACCATAATCATGGTGAAGACTACTGACTTGACAGTTGTCCAGAAGACACTCATTGACACCCTCCACAAGGAGGGTAAACCACAGAAGGTCATTGCTGAATGGGCTGGCTGTTTGCTGAGTGCTGTATCAAAGCATATTCATGGAAAGTTGACTGGAAGGGAAAAGTGTGGTAGGAAAAGATGCACAAGCAACAGGGATGGCCGCAGCCTTGAGAAGATTGTCAAGCAAAGCCAATTCAAGAACTTGGGGGAGCTTCACAAGGAGTGGACTGAGACTGGAGTCGGTGCATCAAGAGCCACCACACACAGACGTGTCCAGGAAATGAGCTACAAGTGTCGCATTCCTAGTGTCAAACCACTCTTGAACCAGAGACAATGTCAGAAGCGTCTTACCTGGGCTAAGGAGAAAAAGAACTGGGGCCTCATTTTTGAAACATTGCGTAGGATTTTTACTAAAAGTATACTTAAGAACAAAAGCCGAAAACGGCGTAGGAACAAACAAAGTCAGATTTATAAAGCCGTTCATATGCACACCTGTGAGCAACATCCTCTTCATAAATCACACACTACTTTGCATTGTGTTCACATCAATCTGCCTCCTGTGCCACCCCCTACACGCCCACATTTAACCACAAATGGTCAATGCAAAACACCTCACGAATAGTCAAACAAACACATGAAGCCTGAAACATGGACTTATCATGGCAACCGAGAGGAAGAGCAGGAAAAGAAACGTTTCTGAAACAGAAATCAAGGTGTTTCTGTGCGATCATGATAGTGAGATGACAAAAAACAATAACTAAACAATAAATTACACTAGGTGGTGATGCCGCGCCCATGAGTACTTTTGAACCCAACCATTCGTAACGACTTCACTTATGGTGTCACATGTTGGTTCTTAATTTAGACATTACAATCACTTATAAACACGTTGAACTCTTGTGACGTGTGGAATTAAATGCACGAGTTATGACACACAGCATCATTTTATGTGTAATGATCCCACTGATGTTTTTCCAACTATCTGGCTTAACTTCACCCTCTCCAAAATGTTCGTACGCAAGTTTGCGTAAATATACGAACATTTTGCAGTCTAGTTTATTTTTATAAATCACTACTTAAGCGTTAAAATGGTCGTGCGCATCATTTAGATCACGTTTTGTGCGTAAGAATTGTTGATAAATGAGGTCCCTGGACTGCTGCTCAGTGGTCCAAAGTCCTCTTTTCAGATGAAAATAAATTTTGCATTTTATTTGGAAATCAAAGTCCCAGAGTCTGGAGGAAGAGAGGAGAGGGACAGAATCCAAGTTGCTTGAAGTCCAGTGTGAAGTTTCCACAGTCAGTGATGGTTTGGGGCCATGTCAGCTGCTGGAGTTGGTCCACTGTGTTTTATCAAGTCCAAAGTCAACACAGCCGTCTACCAGGAGATTTTAGAGCATTTCATGCTTCCGTCTGCTGACAAGCTTCATGGAGATGCTGATTTCCTTTTCCAGCAGGACTTGGCACCTGCCCACAGTGCCAAAACTACTGGTAACTGGTTTGCTGACGATGGTATGACTGTACTTGATTGGCCAACCAACTGGCCTGACCTGTACCCCATAAATTCTCTATGGGGTATTGTGAAGAGGAAGATGAGAGACACCAGACCCAACAATCCAGACGAGCTGAAGGCCGCTGTCAAAGCAACCTGGGCTTCCATAACACCTTAGCAGTGCCACAGGCTGATCGCCTCCATGCCACGTTGTATTGATGCAGTAATTTATGCAAAAGGAGCCGCAACCAAGTATCGAGTGCAGAAATGAACATACTTTTCAGATGTTCTATACATTTCTGTATTATAAATCCTTTTTTTTTTATTAATCTTATCAAATATTATAATATTTTGAGATATGCTTTTTCTGTTTTTTTGGACCTATAAGCTGTAATTATCAAAATTTAAATAAAAAATGCTTTAAACATTTTAGTTTATATGTAATGAGTCTAGAATACATAAAATTTTCACTTTCTGAAATACCTGACAAAAATATTGAACCTTTCCATAATATTATAATTTTTGAGCTGCACCTGTACATTTCAACTCTGTTAAAGACAGTTGATGAAGCTGACTGTTGGACCTTAGTGGAGGGTGCCCCCTAGTTGACGAGGTTTTATACACACACACACACACACACACACATCCAGATATTTCAATTAAAAAACTTTAACATGTACACATGTAATTTACGCAATTCTCTGGATTTATGAAAGTTTGCTAAATCTGGCGTGGCACACTCATATGGGCACATTGTACCAAAAAGGTATGAGACATTTAAGAGACATTTACGAAAATGTTGCATGAGGCCCAATGTTTATCTGATGTAATATCCCATAGATGTGTCTGCCATCTGCTGGATGTGGCGACCGCATTCACGTGCGCCAACAACTTAAGTTAGCAACCATGGGGAGAAACATGATGCCCACTGCGTCGCCAAATACGGGATGAAATATACAACAGAATGGGGAACGTAAAACCGTAATTAAATGATGGGTAGAATGTGTGAATGGGGATGATACTCAAAGTTTTCATCTGTACTGCAAGTTACTCATGACAAACTCGAAACACTGTCTCGATACCTTCTGAAATCTTCGGAACACCCGTGTTTCGACCATTTTTCCAGAGTCCACATGAAAAGGAAGACATCACATGCTATGCTGCCACCTGCTGGATGGCTCAGGAATGTGCATCCATATCAGATTATGAATTTGATATTTAAAAGCACGAGCACCTACATTGCTTGTTTTTTTTTTAAATTTCTTTATTTAACCAGGAAATATCCCATTGAGATTAAAAACCTCTTTTTCAAGGGAGACCTGGCCAAGATGTTACTGACAACTGAATTTTTAAAAAATGTATTAAAAGGGCGTTCAAGATTTTTAATATTAAAAAAAAAAAATAAATAAAAATCACTTCTTCAGATGATGCACTGAATATTACCTAACATACGCTGTGCCCCCAGTTGTGTTGATGTGTTGGCTGAAGACGGGGAGGTCCACGTTTCCCTGTGTAATGGCCAAGGCGGGACACCATCAGACCAGCCGAAGCGAGAGTGGTACAACAGCTGGCAGATTGTTGCTATGGCAGCAGAGGCCCACCTGATCCTCAGTGAGGTCCATCCCTTTGAAAGTGAGAAGTACCAGAGTTACAAGTGCACTGGATACAGGTAAGACGTAAAGGTGAGTGTGTACAAATAGAAACAGGCGTGTGTGTTTGTATGTTTGTGTAAGATTGTTGCCTAACAAAAGTGTTTGTTGAATAGGAGCCAGGATAAGGGCTTTCATTTGGAGAATGCACTGGTCCATGTGTTTTCTCGCAGCCTGCCCTACAGCTCTGCTAATATCGTTAAGGTGGAGGAGGTTGTTGAAGGGCAGCGGGTCCAGTACAACATGCCAGCGGAGCTCAGTGATTACATGTTCAGGTACAAAAATCAAACAAAACCACTCTTACTTACTCTTTCTTACCACCAAAGTAAGAAAGCTGTCGAGTCACCATATCACATCTCTCTCTCCTCAGGGGATTTCTGTCTTCAGACTCTGTCCACCCTGTCAGGTTGGCGCAAGACTTTGTACTCAAAGGACTGGCAGATAGTTGGCCGGTCTCCATGGTAACGGAGAGCGTTCCTTTTCTGGTTACATCCAAACGGCTGCAAAAGTGTTACAGCGAGATTGACAGCACATACTGCTACTGGATCACCCCGACTCAGAAAGAGCATAGTTCTGACCATCACGGCTCTGCAGACACACAGAAAGGCCAGTTATTGTTACCGGACAGTCGGAGGCGCACAGAGCCACCAGACACATGCACGAGGGTCATCTCTGATAAAGAGGACAGCGCGAGGAGCAAAGGAGCCGAGACTTGGAGGTCTACGTACTGTGTTGCTGTCGATCATGAAGAGGAAAAGGGGCTTTATGTGCTGCGTCCAACACTGCTCCCTCATCTGGAAATGGTTGTAACGCAAGAAAAAGAAGTGATGAGCAAAATGTTGAGCCACGACGAGAACAAATGGAATGCTAACAGTGGTCAAACTGAAAACGGAGAGCAGGAAGCCTGCGGGAACTGGAACGGTTTCAGCAGCCTGCTAATTGGCATTAGTGGTGTAGTGTTCAGAAATGTTCCCATCAACCTCTGGGCTCTGCCTGCCTTTCATGAGCTCCTCTTCAGAGGTCTGTTTCATTCAGAATGTGACCCAATCAAATTACTTGGACAACGGTTAGAAACGCTGCTTGCTCCATACGGGGTTTCCCTGGTTACCGAACAGGATGCTGTGTGTTTGAAGGCACAGCCAGTGGGAGTAGTCGGGAAGGTGACTGCGAGCAGTGCAAGTGACACAAATAGCCATGTCGGTGTTACCGTTTCCCTAAATCTGGACCTCCTTGCTGTGCTCTTATTCTCACTCCCTGACTGGCGACCGCTTTGGTCACATGATCCACGGTTTTTAAAACAGTTTGAGCTCTGCCCATCACCGGGGCAACCTTTTCGCCCATTTTCCCTGTTCCCCGAGCACTTCACCTTTGATATCAGCTTCTGGACAGGGCCGGTCTGGGAGGAGATGACGTTCCACGCTGTGGTTCGAGAGGCGAGTCATGGGACTGTGGAACAAGTGAAACTCATTGATACATTCTCACATCCTGACCTGAGTCAGACCAGCTACTGCTACAGACTGACATATCGCTCTCACACACATGCACTGTCACACACACAAGCCCTCCAGTTTCACAAGCGCTTGGAATCCTTGTTGTCCTCTCGTTTGCAAGTCACCATCAGGTAGCTGTAACTCTCACTCGAATCTCTCGGTGGAACAGCTGTTTTCTTGTGCCGCATTCACATGTTGGCTGTGTGCAGTGGACTGAAAAGCAGATGTTTTTTTGTTTGTTTTCAATGAGGGGACAGTGGAAAATTTTGCCAAAGAGAAATGTGAGCGTGGCACCCACACATCATGAAGGAATGCGCTCTCAAATGTTAATAAGTTTCTACAAGGACAAACTGGATGTTGATTTGCCTTTTATGTCAGTGAAAGATAAGCAGCAAGAGATAAAATATTTACACTGTGCAGTTTTATATCAGGTAAACGGGAATAATTTGTGTGACATTACAGAGTGAAATTAAGCTGTAGCATCACTGTAAGATGACTTTTAAGCAACCATCAGAGCCAGAGTTTCCAGTTTAAAAATCATGTTGTGCAAAATGCTAAAACTTTGTTGTATCTTTCAAATAAGTAAATTATTGTCCATCTCGTTAACACAGAAAAATGGCCACGTCTCAAGTCAATATCGACCTTCTGCGACTGCAGATGATAGTAATTCTGCTTTAACAACAGGTATGATGGTTTTTCAACTGTCAGCATGTGAATGCAGCATCAGGACAATGCAGTTAGCAGGCTTTCTGCTAAGTAATTGTGGAATGTGCAAAACTATAGTTGCAGTTGTGTCCACTGTGCCTTTAAAGGGGTTTTATTATCTGCATTTTTGGTAAGGAAATATGCTGTAGTTGTCTGGCTATCAGCAGACTAAGTTCAATCTATGAACTTAGTCTGGGGAGTCGGCGCTGTATTTCTCCTGGACAAGAGGCATGGCTCTGTACGCGATTGGATAGTCCTTTAACCAATCAGACCAACGATGCGGGTGACGTACTTTGCAGAGCGATGCGAAAACGTGTCAACAAAAGTGTTATCGTCGCCAGCGACCGGTTACAAAAGCAGTAAAAGCATCTAGCGATTTTTTTTGAGAAATATCGTAGCACAATATAATTTTACACAACAGTCTAACACAACTGTATTTCCAAACCAGTAACGTGAGTACTCACAAACGCTGCTT
>OMMV01202392.1:0-11254 GCA_900302635.1 Chatrabus melanurus
GCCGTGCCTCCGGGAGGGAGCGCGTGCTCGGAGATTGACGTGCGCTCTCTCAAACCAGGAGGCGGACGCCGGCGCTGGCAGCCAATCAGGGAGTCGCTGGGGGGAGGACGCATTAGTGTAGGTGAGGTTTAATGAGACTCCATTGGATTGTAATCAGCGTCATGTCGGATTCATGTAAACTACAACACTGTAACAAAATGGCGACTGTTTAGGTGACAGCAGGAACATTTGTCTGTGTGAAAGTAACGGCCCGTTACGGCGTTATCAGCGGCGCGCGCGGCCGGTAACGGCTCGAAGGCGATTCGCGGACGCGTCACCGACGTGTAACGACGGCTGTCACCGAAGTGAGTATCGATTATAGATGCGTTATTGATTGTCGCCGCGGACGTGGAGCTGTCAGAAAGTCGACTGGCAAGCTCAAACTTTGCCGACGAGCTCGCTTTATGACGTTTGTCACCTCTTTGTGTGATTTTTGGAACGGCAAGGGTGACGCTGACGTTTTGGGATGTTTAGCGCTGCGTGAATAACTTTTAAATTTTGCGGTGAAAACCGTGTTCGGACTTTTTACTTTTCCAGAACTGTGTAAAACTTTCTGGCAGACTGTAAAAATATAGCAATCTGTTGTTTTTTTTAAGGGTCATGCGGATTATTGTGGATTAAGTCACTTTAATTTCTTTAGGAGCCATGACAGCTCCATCATCTGCTTTTAACATCCTTAAAGTTTATTGTTGCTTTTGTCCTTTTAATACCCAACTGCTCCAACAAAGTTTGTGAATTGTGCATGTCACCAATTTTCTCTCTCTTCCCCTTTTTAGATTATAATCTGGGATTTCAGTAAATAACAATCCAGGTCATCTGGTACCTCCGACAGTGGGATTTACTAGTTCTAGCCTTTCGGACACATAGGATTGAGACTGAATGTGTGGATGGTAGCGTGGAAGGTAACCTTTTGACCTGATTGAAGATGTGGATGTACCTAACAGTCAGCAGCACAAAGCGGGATTCTGTATGGATCACATTTTTGCCAGCATAATTGTTCAACCATGGTAAAACTTGCAAACCCTCTGTACACGGAGTGGATTCTGGAAGCAATACAGAAAATCAAACGGCAGAAGCAGAGGCCCTCGGAGGAGAGAATTTGTCATGCTGTGGCAACGTTGCACGGACTGGACAAGAAGACCGTCCTTGAGCAGTTGGAATTAAGTGTTCATGATTGCTCTATTCTCAAGGTTACAAATAAGGGGAGCGCATCCTACAAGGACCCAGGGAATCCCGGGAGAGTTGGATCGATTCCGCCTGCAAACATATCTGTGCCATCTAAGGAATCTATATGGAATTCAAGTGATCTGCGCTATATTGATTGGAATAAAATACTTAAGAGGGCCATCGAGGGCCTGGATGATACCCATGGCTCCTCGCTAAAGAACATCGAGAGGTACCTGAGGAATCAGGTTGACCTTTCAAACATTGTTGATAACCCTGCCTTTCGGCAGAGGTTACGGCTGGCAGCCAAGCTGTCAGTTGGCAATGGCAGGTTGTTAAAAAATGGTCCTCGGTATAAGCTCAGCCGTGGCGGTGTGGAGGGAAGAGGCTCCAGGTGTCGAAGTGCATCCCCCTTGGTCTTGACCTCATCAGTGACACTCCTGCCCCATGAGCGTGATCAGGTACACACACACTTTAAACTCTGTATTCTCACTGCTTAGCCTTTGCTCTCTCTTGGGGTTGGATGATAAGGCCAAA
This sequence comes from Chatrabus melanurus, assembly GCA_900302635.1. NCBI lineage: Eukaryota > Metazoa > Chordata > Actinopteri > Batrachoidiformes > Batrachoididae > Chatrabus > Chatrabus melanurus. The sequence continues at coordinate 1,741 of OMMV01202392.1, forward strand.
AGTTTTTGTGAGACCTCCCCCACCTCCCCACTCACTTTGTATTTTTTAAAGCATCACATCTTACAATATTACTATTGTTTAGTTACTCTTGAATTTGCATACATCAGGCTTTGCTGCACGCTCAGACTTCATATCCATGGTGACAGCATAGTACTAGACCTCCTACACACCACATGCATAAGTGAGGCAGTTCAGCACCTGGAAAGCACCTGGTACCTCGACTCAAGCAGTTTGAATAATTGTTTAACATCTATGTTTGTCTGTTTTAAAAGAGATCTGTCCTCATTGACCAGTAGAGTTGACCCTGGAAAAAGTAGGTCAAGGTCGGCGCCCTCTGAACTCATGGGAGAGGGTTGTGAGATAAACGTAATTGCCAAATATCTTGGATCTGCACCAACTGGGTGCCAAATAATGGTGCCACAAAGGCCTATTTTTGCATGAAAAAGTAGGTCAAGGTCAGCACGCTCTGAACTTGTGTGAGAGGGTTGTGCTTTTAACTTGTACCCCAAATATCTTGGGACTGTGACGCTTTGGTCTGAAGTACTGGTAATCATGCAGTGAAGCCCATGGATGCACACACAGGCAGTCTATTTTTACATGTTGACCCGGTTCTGACCCAGAAAAGGTCGCTCAAGGTCGGCGTCCTCTGAATTCACATGAGAGGGTTGTCAGATTAATATATATCCCAAATATCTTGAGTCTCAACAGTTTAAATGGATGGGCCACACACACAGAGCCCATTACTATATCTCCCACACTGCGGTGGTGGGAGCTGTAAAGGAACCGTGATCATCTGTTACTTACTCATAACTTTAACATCAAGCTGGACTGCTTGGTCCTAGCCTGTGTGCTAACAAGACCATGTTGTCAGCGGTGTACAAAGTGGTGTTTCTACCAGCGAACATTTGTTGCAAACCGATCTATCGCTCTGTCCTGATTGAGCAAATATTTGACCCAACATAAAAGCATTGCTTTGGGAAAAAAATAGGCATCACAGACCGAGCGCATTTCTCATGGAAGTTATTTGTATCTGACAAAGCAATTTTTATTTGTGAAAAATGCTTCCTCTGCCACAGACCTTTAACCTTCTCATCTCAAAATCAATGGCGTTCTTAGAATCAGGCTATGTAGTACACATATCAAGTTTGCTAACAATCTTACATATACAGCAGATGTTACCATTAGGCCTGTCACGCTCACTGTTTTTGTTGGACGATATGTAGTCCCAGAGATGATTTTGATAGATACATTTTACTCAGGCACTACGCTATGGTAGTGAGAACCGTGCTGTTTATTCTGTCATCATTTTGGTGACATCCTTATGGAAACAAACACGTGAAAACGCAACAGGCAATATCGAGATCAGAAAAACTATTGCGGTTTTGTTCTTATATAGTATGACAAGTCAATAGGGTAGTTATTGTAACTGGTCGAGTTATGATTGCCCTCTGATGTGCACTGGGTTGGTTTGTGGCTGAGTGTGAAGCGACTGGGATGAGGATCAGCACCTCCAAATGTGAGACCATGGTCCTCTGTCTGAAAAGGGTTGGTTGTCCTCTCTGGGTCAGGGGAGAATTATTGCCCCAAATGGAGGAGTTAAAGGATCTCAGGATCATGTTCACGAGTGGGGGTAGGATGGAGCGAGAGCGCTACAGATGCATTGGGGCTGCGTCTGAGGTGATGCAGATTCTGTACTGGACCGTCGGGGTGAAGAAAGACCTGAGCCGGAAGGCGGGGCTCTCAATTTACCAGTCGATTTATGCTCCTATCCTCACCTGTGGTCATGAGCTTTGGGTAATGACCGAAAGAACAAGATCGTGGATACAAGCTGCAGAAATGATGTTCCTCCATTGGGTATGTGGGCTTACACTCAGGGACAGGGTGAGAAGCTCGAATATTCAGGAGGGACTCGGAGTAGAGCTGTGTTGGACGATGACTGGATGTCTTTGGTACTTGGTCTCTTCAGAGGATCCTTGGGTACCACTGGAATGACTTTGTGTCAAGCAAGCAATTACTTAGTGAGACTAAGATGAGGAGTATCACTTGCATCATGAGGGAGCATCAACTTTGACATTTTGGCCATGTGGCGCGTTTCACTGTGCATGATCCAGCACATAGGTGCCTGAGTGTTGAGGACCCCAGTGGCTGGGCCAAGGGGGCGCCCACGCTTCACCTGGCCATGGCATATAGATGGTTATTTTAGAGATGTGGGGATGGACTGGTTGTCTGCCTGGGTGGTTCCCATCCAGGACGGTTCCGTGGTGTTGTGGATGTGGCGAAGCGCAGCGTCAGTGCATGCGCCCAGACTTGACTTGTGTTGGGAATGCTTGGGAGCTCACAGAAAGAGTTAGAGGACTTGGCCGAGGATAGGGAAGTGTGGGCTGAGCTGCTTGGTCTGCTGCCACCGCGACCCCAACCCAGATAAGCGGCAGTGAATGAATGAATGGCCCAGTTATTGTTTAAAACAAGCAATAGTGCCCTTTATGGCCACCAGTGATTAACAACAAGGCTTCACAAGCAACTTGATAAGCCTGCCTGTCTGTCTTTATTTTATGTTCTGGTCATTTTGCATGTGAAAACATACCAACATGGCCCAAAACAAGAGGTTCGCTAGTCCTCAATGGTATCTATCCCAACCCACAATTTCAGAGCTGTATATGCAGTAGTTTTTACGAAGTTGCTTCCGGAATGTTGAGGACGCACTCACTGATTTGCTGACTCCATTCATCCTATGCTTGCCCTGCTAATCACAGGGGTAAAAACCACTTCCAGTGATCTGACCTTTTACCCTCTGACTCCAAAATCAAAAGAACTGGTGGATTTGTGCTAGCTAGCATACATAATAAGCTTGGTAACAATTTGGTCTGTACAACACAAGTTATCATTCTAACAAGGAATTTAACAGACATTGAACATGTCAGCATTCTCTTACAGCTTTGGCAGGCTTAGGAGTAAAAACACATCACAAAATAATTGCCGTCATTGAATTGTTGAGTGGGGATTTCATGTAAAAAAATCGATTAATCTTCCAGTACTGTTGTCTTATATATTACTGTTCACCAAAGGGACTACATGTTGTTTCTAACTTGTCATTACTAAAATTGCAACTGCTACAAATGTGAAATTTCCATCAGCGACTGCCTTTCATTGGGAAGTTCAGTGGAGGCCCACTATATCACCCATCTAACTTGGTTTTGGCACTGCAAAGGCCAACAAGTTTCATTAGAGCCATTAGGCCTAGTTCTCTAAGAATAAAGTTTTGGGGCATTTTTTTCCCACTGCCACTGTATTGGATATTGTGTTACTTCAAACTGGAACTTTTTTTTTTTTTTCCTCAGTCACAGAGTCCAGTTTCATTTTCTGGTCCTGATTTGAATTGTTGTACTTTCCAGACCTAAAAGGCTGCTGGGGGCAGGGCTACTGCATTGCACTGATTGGTTCAACCCCTATACCTCTCACTAGGGATGCACAATATTAGATTTTTGCTGATATGGCCAATACAATATATAAACATTGTTGTTTTTTTGTTGTTGTTTTTTTGTTGTTTTTTTTGTTTGTTTTGTTTTTAATTCATTGAAGAGCACCAAGTCTTTCCTGTACTGGAATTGACCTACACTGTTTAAAAAAAAAAAAAAACCTAATTTAAATGAAAATAATTTTTTTTACAGTTTTTACAGTTTTACTTGGATACAACACTCTGTGAAAATATTGTAATTATCTGTAAATTAATAAACCAAGTGTTATTTTAGGTGTTATGCTGATGATAATTTGAAAAAAAAAATTTTTACATAAAAATTACATCATTTATTTTTATTATTATTTTTCACAATTCTTAAATTACATGCAACGGTATGTAAAATGACACTGATAATATTTATCTCACTATATAAAGGTTTGTGTCCATATTAACAATTTAACATTTTTTTCATTGTAATTTTAAGGTTGCTGAACTTTTAGTGCCATAGCTTTATTGAAGGTGCTTGATCATAATAATTTAGGAAAAATCTGTAAAATATCAGTTTCTCTGTAAAACCTTTAATGAAAATTTATGCAAATGTCTTATTTCTTTTCACTTTGTTTGAATTAGGATTACTTTAATTTAAAAGTTTTTGTTTGACAGCCTTTACTGCCAGTCTTTTTTTTTTTTTAACAGTGAATAAGGAGCTAGCCTAATAATATGTAGACCTGGGTTTGAATCCCGCTCATGCTACCTGTCTGTGTCCTTGGACAAGACACTTCATCTGCATTGTCCCAGTCCACCCAGCTCTAAATGGGTACCAGCCTTGGCTGAGGAAGTAACCTGCATCGGACTGGCGCCCCATCCAGGGGGACGCTTGTGCGGATGATGTCATCCTCTTCATGCTATGGAATCTGGAGATAAGCACCGGCATCAATGGGCCTCATGGCCTATATAGGACTTACTTCTTCACTCTTATTGTGATGGCCAAACAAAACAATCATTTAAAAATGATACATTTGTGATTACATGATTACAGTTTATAAATTCACTGATGAAAAACAATGAAATCATTAAAACGTGGATGAGATCTAAATTATATGCTAGTGCCACATTTGATTTTTAAACAAAACAAACAGTAAAATTAAGAACCATATGCTATTGTCTGTGAACTACAAACAGCACTGTGACCTGACTGTGACCATCAGCTCTTCACTGCACAAAATGTTAGATTTAATCCTTAACATAAACTTTAGCCACTGCCATCATCAGCTATTTTTTCTTTTTTTTAAAAAACAGCATGTGTAGGTTTTTCTTACACAAAAATGAGCACCTCTTCTTTTTCGCAATAAAATAGATTTCTGCGTGTCACAGTGGAGGCAGCACACACATATGCAGGTAACTCATTACACGCAAAGCAGTTAGCCTGTTAGCATTGCGTTATGTGAAGCAAGTGAGTTCTAAAAAATGACATCGTTTTCAAGATGTGAATGATTAAATCCGTCGTAAATCGCTGCTTTAAGTCGCTCCCCTTCCTCAGGCCATCAGCTACAGATTGAAATGAAACTTAATGAAACTGTTCTGCAGGCTAACTGCGCTAAAACTGCATTTCCCATAATGCATTTGCAGTTCCCCTGTGAATAACTGCACAGTGTGAGTTGCATGTCTTGAAAACGATGACAATCCTCGGACGTTGCACCTGCTCTGAAAGAGAGAATCACACATGCTGCATTTTGTACAAATGCTGTTATCAGTTTTATTGGTGCAAATTTTCATATCTGCAGATACCAATAATTAACATTTCAAACTTTTATTGGTCGATACCGATATTTCCCCGATATAATCGTGCATCCCTACCTCTCACTGTAAGGATGTTATAAGCAGTTATTTCTGACCCAAAGAAGAGAATGTGTTGGTATAACAATGAGTATAGGACAAGCCCGTGTTGTAATTTGGTCAAAGATCAACATACTTGAACTAGAAAGCCTGAAAAGGAATGAGAAGGTGTTAAGGAAAATATTGTTATTTATGCATTGGCTGTACTGTGAGCTTGCCAATGAACAGTGCCGTACAAAAATAAACTGAAACAGAACTACTTCGCTTGTCCTCACACATGGTTTTCACACCGTTTCAAGAGGTGTGGTGCGGTTTTCACTGAAGCTGGTGAAAAATGCAAACTGCAGCTACAGCTAGAGCAGTCTTAACTGGTGGACCACGGGCTGGCTAAGACCCTTACGAAAATTAACCATGGTTTTACTATGGTAAATAATCATGGTTCTTTGAATAACCATGGTTTTTCATTTTTTATGGCTAGCCATGGTTTTTTGGGTAACCATGAAAACCATAGTTAATGACTATGTTGTTATCATAGTTTCACTACAGTTAAACCCTAGTATAACAAAAAACCATGTAAAAACCATGGTTATTTACTGTAGTAAAACCATGGCTAATTTTCACAAGAGCTTTCTGTTTGGATCATAGTAAACCAAGATAATACCATAGTAAATGCAAAAACTGTGGTTGCACCCAGCTGTATCATATTGACTGTTTTGTACAAAATCATGTTAGTAACATGGTTACTGTAAAGTGCCACTTTAAAACCTTAATAGTACCACAGTTACCATTAAGTGCTATAAGTAAACCATGGTAGTACTATGGGTAGGAGCATAGTAATTGTAATCACCATGAGGTACCATAGTAAAACAATGGTTACTGTATAAAAACCACAGGAACCCATAGTGAATTTCTGTGAATCACTAACTTACGACCTGCATGTCTTCATCTTCATCTTTCAATGGGGCCTCAAGCGTTGACCGTTAGCATTTTGACATAAAGCATGGGTCAATATTTTTATTTGTCTGATATAGGAAAAAGTACTTGTCCTCCACCGGCGAGTAAAACTGTGAGGTCAAGCTGAGTTGACTGAAAACCAATGGCATAATGTCCACATTAATTAAAGTATATTTGATGAAATTTGAATTAAAACAGTCAAATTCTTCATTAATATGAAAAAACATATCTGTTCAATAATGACCTTAATGGTGCTTGCTCTTACACATCCTCAGAACCTGTGCTTTGTAGCCTCCAGCTTGTAATATCATAGAAAATGTGCTAGACATTATTTGACCAGTTCATGTCAGTAATCTCTAATCAGCTGTTAAATGAGGCTTCAAGTATTGAAACTTTTGGTGAAGCAGTTGGCTGGGAGGTTCGTTGAAGAGTCGACTCACTACTCCGTGTTGTTCCTTGCTTGTTGCTTGTTTTAAAATAAGAAATACTCGTGCCAAATTTCATTTTCTGAGAGATGCTACAGATGCACAGTCCAGTGGTGTCATAAGTGCACAGATACACTTGCTTTTCTCCATTGGCTGCTGGAGGAATGAAGATTCCAGAAGGCAGGCGAACATGAAGCCGCTCTGTCCCAAGATGTAAACATGAGAAGTACAGTGGTGTTGTCCATATAGTCGAGTCCCGTGTTAATGGTGTGGAGAAAATAAAGAACCCGATCCCTTGAAACTGCAAGCAACATGCATTCTAGTGCACATACAGACCCTGTGTTGACTGTCGCCTTTAAATATTAAATTCATAATTTGATATGGATGCGCATTCCTGAACAGTCCCAACAGATGCTGGTATTCAGCAGGTTGCAGCACAGCACGTGAAGTGTTCCTTTGGAAGCGGACTCCAGAACAATGTTTGAAACACAGGTGTTTCAAAGGTTTCGGAAGTGTTTAGAGTTGGCCGTGAGAAATTTGCAGGTCTGACGAAAAGTTTTGGTATCATCCCCATTCAAATGTTCTACCCATCTTTTAATTCTGGCTTTAATTTCCTGTTCTGTTGTATATTTTGTCCCGTATTAGTCGCCGTAGTGGGAATCATATTTCTCCTTGTCGTTGCTAGCTTAAATTGTTAGCTCAAGTGAAGGCGGGTGCTGCTCCACCAGGTGGTAGACACGTCTATGATATATTACATAGGAAAGACTGAGTTGCTTTTTTTCTGGTGCATCAAAGTTAACCAGGTTTCAATCACTTTGTCATTATATGCGCTTTTAAGTTGGACGCAATGGCTGGGATGGACTAACGCACCCAGTGGGGGAAAAAATTTGCGCTTTTTCAATTCAGGCAACATAATAGAGTACCCCTGTTGTCTGAACAGCTGTTCTACTTGCCCCGGACTATTGCACAAGTGTTAATATCAAACCCTGGGCCTGGATGACGGCTACCTCTCTGCTTGTGAAATGCACAGGCACATTTTCTAAACATTGCAATAATTCAAATCATAAAATCATAACTCTACCCATCGTGCTGCCCATTACCTGAGCCTGACGCTGTGGTGCAGCTTTCATTCATAGACTGGATTTTGAGTGACCTTATACTGACTAAAAAGCATAGTAACAGAGATAGATGAGTGAACGGAGTTGTGAGAAGATTTTAATATTTTTTTGTTTTTTGCTTTTTTTTTTTTTTTTTTGAAAAGTCAGTAAAACAAACGAGAAACGTGTAAATGTTTTTCCGTTGCTGTGGTGAGTTATGCATGGGGCTGTGCCCAGTGCCTGTTTGCAGAGAACATTAGCAGAGAGCAGCCGCACGACTTGATGTTCTAACTGAAATATTATGATGCGTTGTAACTCTATTTTGTGTGGCGTCATTGCAGTCGACAAGAGTCTGAGCCCTATCTAGACAGTATGTAATGCAGGGTGTAAAGGGCATAGCGCAAGTGAATTTAGGGCGTGTCCAACTCCGCATGTGATTTACACAGTGTGCGAACGCAATGTAGGGCGCAAAGAGGTTCTATTTAGTCACGTAATCATGTGTACTTTGGCTGTAACGTGAAATAATTCTGTCATTGTCTTTAAAAGCGGTGTGCACCTCAACCTGTTGCATTGCTATTTAGATGGCTGACTCGGTCGATGACACAAGTGAGAGGTTTTCAGGTGAGGGAACAGCTCTGCAATTAATTAAACTGCGCAATAGTTGATTGTGGAGTTGTTTTATCAAGCTAATCAACAATGACTATAATATTGCTTGCTGGAGAGGCCAAAATGAATTCGATTCAGTGTCATAGTATATGTGCTATATATTATTTGGTCAGTAGATGTCAGTATGATGCTTCAAGTAATGATGCTTTTGGTGAAGTTAAGTGTCGACACCATATGACACTTACACGAGGAACAGGTTCATCTCATCATATTCAGTGCCACTCTGTTGTTAGCGAGTCTGGGTGGAGCAGTTGCTTGTGCAGCTGCACTTGTCGTCATCTTCGTGTAGTTGTTTTTACATGCTTGCTAGTTAACAACAGTTGTGGAAGAATTGCGCCCTCCGTACTTGCGGTACTGCAGAAAAACGAGTACCATCACATTTTCAGAATTTTGGCATTGACGATCAGTTCTCGTAAGGCTGGGGGTAAACAATTATTTATTAAACGATTAATCGGGCGATTATTTTATCGATTAGTCGACTAATCTAATGACTTCCTGACGGCACACAAACCAAACGCGAGAGCAAACGCACGTTTTTTGTTTTTTTTTTGTTTTGTTTTTGTGAATCGAGTTTCAAGAGGATGGCGCTGGAATTAGTACAGGATGGCGCTGGAATTAGTACAGGATGGCGCTGGAATTAGTACAGGATGGCGCTGGAATTAGTACAGGATGGCGCAGCGCCACTGCTCCATTCTTTAGGGAGATCCCTGCTAACGTTAACTAAACACAGCTGTATAGGCGGCAGTAGCTAGTTAACGTTAGCTACTAACCTAGCACGAACAAACTGCACGGAGAGCTAAGATACTTAGCTAGCACCACCGAAGTGCGCAGAGCTCAAGCTACACAACACACTACACAAACATGAAATTAATTTAGCCAACGTTAGTACTTACTTGTTATTGTCTCCTTCACGAGTGACAATGGGGTGCCTCCGTTTCAGATGCTCCAACATTGCCGTTGTGCTGGTGTGGTATGCCAACTCCATTTGGCAAAGAGCGCAAATAACGACACCTTTACGTTTGGGACTAAATTTGAAGTATTCCCATACCTTCGATGATTTAGGGCGAGCTGTTTTTTTT
>OMMV01202394.1:5902-21390 GCA_900302635.1 Chatrabus melanurus
GTGGCGGGGAACCCCACCTGTTTATGGGGACACACAGACACACTCACACACAACCAGACTTTATGCAGGAAGAATTGCAGGTGGGTTTCAAATGTTCCCCCAATACCAGAACAACAGGTGCATAGACATTTTTTACGATGTCTGCCTTCTCCATGTGGACTTTCAAATCGAGCAACATGAGACGTCACAATTTCCAGCTTGAAAGACAGACAGGCAGACCGAGCTACACAGCGGTTCTTGACCGTTAACGTCTCAAACAGGGTCCGTCTCGGTTTTAATGTTGTTGTGACCGAAGCAGCTTCATTTAACAAAACCCGGGCCCTCTCTCTTCCACCCGACACAAAGCAGCACACAGCGCCATGCATGTGTCGTTGCCGCTTTCCAACTGACGCAGTTGTTATTTTCATGGGCAGCGCGCACATTCTTTGGATAGTGAGTGCATTTGTGCTCATTTGTGCACCCAGGAGCGTGTGGTCAGGGCGCAGTGTTGATCCATGGCTATTGTGAATTAAGTCCTATGTAGGCCCTGAGGCCCATTGGGCTGGTGCTTATCCCCGGATAACGTAGTGCGAAGCAAATGAGTCTCTACGACAACCCCTGGAAGGGATACCAGTCCGTCACACGTTACTTCCCCAGACAAGGCCAGTACCCATTTACAGCTGGGTGGACTATGACAATGCAAATGAAGTGTCTTGTCCAAGGACACAAACAGGTAGCGAGAGGGACAGACCTGGAATTGAACCTTGGTCGATATATTGGTAGTCCAACACCTAACCCACAGAGCCCCCAGATTGCTATTGTGAAGCAACCAGAAAGCAATTATGTCATAGACCACCAAAGACCTGGTCTAAAGACGAGGGCAGAGTATTTCCGCTATGTATAAGCCATAATATTCAAAGCCCCTATCACACTGGGCTGCAAGTGGTGGCGACAAATTGTGAATGGCATTCACGAGGAAGTCCCCAAAATGTCCTGAAACGTCCGCGGGGGTTCTGAAATACGTCACGTGAGTCGCAGGGCCTCGCTCCAGTGTCACTGGCATTTTGAACATGTCTAAAAAAGTCTCGCGAGAAATTCACTCTCAAAATACTCCCAAAGGCATGGCAGTGGCACAAATCCGTCGAACCGAACCGTTCTCCATTTTGTCACCATGTGTCGCACACAGTACAGTCCACCCCCCTGTAACGATGCTGGCATCAGAGTCCCTCAAAACCCCTCACAATTACAAGAAATGTCCACACTGTATTTTATGAAATAATAACTGACATTCAGAAATAATAATAATACCATACATGCGTAATAATAACTTACATTTTAGTGGCATTCCTTCTGGATGTCAAACGAATCCACACCATGAACTGCAGACTTCTGACACGACTGACAGGAGGTGTAATCCAGTTTAAAAATGCGCAATGAAAAAATACAGTCCAAGTTACAGTCCATCTGGCTGGAGACACTGTTCACGAGCAACACAAAGGGCGGGGTCATGAGAAGATCTCAGTGTTACACAGGCAATGACAATAATTATAATTCGACAGCGTGATGTGACAGCGGGCTGTGATGAATGCTCACGCAGTTAATAACTATAGCACTGACTGGTGTTTCCAAGCCCGACCCAACCCGTGGGGTATCGTCGGGTCCGGTTCGGGTATCCACCCTGTAATATATACATACATAATAATGAATATGGGAAATATGGTCCCAATGTCTCAATTGTCAACCATAAATGTCGTCCGAGTGTTCCATGACATTCGCGCAAGTGTCGCTCGAAACTCCAGCGAATGCCGCGCGACATTCACTCGAAATCCAGGCGCATTTTGGCCCGAGTCCAAGTGCGACCTTGTCGCTATTCGCCTATTTTCTTGCAATTTTGTGTCTCCAACTGGCCGCGAGCTGTCTCAGCCCAGTGAGATACTGCCCTTCCATAGGCGGGTTCACAATGTGCGCATGCTCTACTTCTACACAAACTGAAACTGAATTGAAAATGAAATGGAACACAAGTTATCACTAATAGTACTTGGCTGGGCAACCACCAGGAGCAGTGAGCATGTTTCTCCATGCAGAACTGGAGTTGCATCAGGAAGAGCATCCGGGGTAAAACTTGTGCCAAATCCAAATGCAGATCTCTACCGGATCCACTGTGGTGACCCAAAAGCAAAAGGTAAATCCCAATGGATTTACTTTTTTTTTTTGTTGCTTCACGTCAGGGAGCTTTGGTGGAAGCTCTGTGCTGGTGCACTGTGACACGTTGACAGTGATCCATTAACTCACCAGAAAACCTGTTACTTGAGTTTGCTGTCAAAATAGCAGTACGCCAGGATCTTTTAAAGCGGATGACAGATGAAAAAATGATTGGTTTATTTTACGTTATGCCCAAAAGACACCCATGAAGTGACTAAACACAAGCCCTTTGCACCCTGCACCACACTTTTGTGCTCAGATTACACGCTGTATGAATAGCAAAGTGAAGTTAGACACGCCCCAAATGCATTTGCACGCTTTAGCCTACCATATATCATCTAGATAGGGCCCTGCATCTGTTTTTGGTAACTTTCCTGTAAATATACTTGCTGTTAACTGCGCAATTGCAGCTCATACCCGCATGCGGTATGTCCCACAAATCCTGTTTGCTGAAAAAATTAATGCAACATGTGCACGAGCTGCAATTCAAGCATCAACTGCAGGGGCAGTATAAAGGCGGCACACAAATTGTACACCGTTTTCAATAGAGCCAGCAAAAGCAGATAAAATGATACATCCTGCACTCAAGGGAAGGAAGGTAGTTTTCCTCATCATTGTGATCAATTTTTCATTGTTGTTGTTGACTTGTGTGGATATGTTGAAGAAATCACGCAAATACAGTTTAAAGTACAGGTCTGGAAGAAAAAAAAGAAGACGTTTGCTTACTTGGCTCATCAATGAAAAAGATTAATTCAGCTGTCAAAGTGTCAGAATCAAAAAGGTAACAATTTTCAACTTTGAAACTAATGTTTTGTGCAAATTTTTGACAATCTATACAGGCTGTGGGTTGACGTTTGCTGCTATCACGAGGCCACAAGGAGTTGAACTGTACTTTATTGTTCCCGCACAGAATTGATTGGGAAAACAAATGTTTAAAAGATAACTAAATATGAATCATGTTTAAAAAAAAAAAGAAAACTGGCAAATGCTAAATTAATGTCATCATACCATGAATTACAATGTGATCTGGCCGTCGTTAATTTTTCCTGAAAGCAAAACTGCTAAGAACGCAAAGTAGCCACATATGAAGGGAAATCTGATTGCAGCTGTTCTCCATTATGGGACAACATCAACACCCAAAGAAAACCGAACCACACGATTTCAACACACACACAAGCTTACATGTCATTAAATAGCCGAACATTATGAAAACCATATTTACGTCGCAATCATCCGTTTGATATTTGTTATTACAAACACGTTTCATTCCTACAGCCTGAGAGGGTTCTTGTGTTTTGTGCATAACAAACATTTCGTTTCATCTTCTTTTGCGTGAATCCAAAGCTACTTAAATTGTTACTTATAAGCTTATCTGATTGTGTTTGTTATAAATAAAACCAACACTTTTGATTAGATTTTGATCCTCTGCTTGATAAATGATTAAATTGTTTAACTTTTCATATTGTTTTCGTCACCGCTGAGAAAAAAGCAAAAAATAAATAAATAAATGAATAAAAATCAATCATGGCTGTGATTCCTTTATGTGAGCAGAGGCGTAGCTTCAGGCTGGATTTTTAGATTTAAACAACTTCTGAAATATTTCACACATAATGAGGATTGAAACTCAGCTTTTTGAAAGTCTGGTCCAAATGAACCGATTGCTTTAGAGAATGATTCATTGTTTCAAACTGCTCAAAAAACTAAATGAATTACTTCAGAAAATGGTTTGCTGCTTTGAAATACTTGAAACAGTAAACAGATCAGTGGCTTAAGGCAGTTATTTGGGTGATAAAATGCTCAAAAAACACTAATTGGATGTAATTGCTTCAGAAAAGTGGTCACTATTTGATCATGCTTGAAACAGTAAATTAATCAATTACTTTTGGTCATCTTTCTGTGTTTAATCGCATTCTGTGAAAATCGCGATAGGAACTTGTCCAATTCTTCATCCGACAGCGCTTCTATGACCGCTAAAGATGTCCCCGCAAACACTGCATAAGCTTCTAATCGGCTTATGGCGTACTGGATTTAGCTCCCTCTTATCACGGACGCAATTTTACGAAAAGGTAGTGGAGGCGTGCGATGGAGTGAAACGTTTGGGACAAAAATGCACGGTAAATGACGTCAGATTATTTCTCTATACAATCGGACAAATAATCAATGTCACATGACAAACAATCCACCAATCAAATGACAAGACTTTATTTAGGTGTCATACAAAATTTAAAAAAAATTTTACGGGAAAAAAGTCTGTTTTGAATTGCTTGAAACATTATGGTGGTGACATCTAGTGGCCAGTAGGAACACACCAAGCCAAGTCTGGGCTGGTGCTGGTGTCAAATGTTGCCACATCTATGACACCTCGGAACAGTCTTGGGTCATGGATGAAGACCACCCAGGCAAACACCGGCCCATCCCCACCTCTCAAAAGTAGCCATCGATCTGCTGCAGACAGGTGAAACATGGACGTCCCCTTGGCCTTCTCCAGCCACTGGGGTCCTCAACACTGAGCAACCTGCGTGCTGGATCATGCAAAAAGAAACATGCCACATGGCCAAAATGCTGAAGCCAATATTCCCTCACAAAGCAAGTGATACTCCTCATCTGAGTCTCCCTAAGTAACTGTTTGTTTGACAAAAAGTCATTCCAACGGTACCCAAGAGACCTAGTACCAAAGACATCCAGTTATCGTCTTAGGTCACTGGTTAGCGTCCAAGTCTCACAACCATACAGTACGACAAGAAGCACCAGCACCCTAAAGACTTGGACCTTCGTTCTCCGGCAAAGATATCAGCATCACCAAACACCTCTGTCCAGTGACCCCATGACTCCATGAGCTCTTCCCAGGCGTCTCTCGATCTCAAAGGCCCGAGAACCCAGAGACATGAATGAAATGAATGAATGAAAGTTCAAAACTTTCACCGCATTCAGAGAAACTTCTCATGGTCGAGTCCAGGAAGTCATTAAAAGCCTAGATCTTAGTCTTCATCCAGGACAATCACAAACTCAGAGACTCCGAGTCCTGCTCAGCTTCTCAAGTGCTGCAATCAGGGTATTCACTGATTCCGCAAAGATCACAGCATCGTCCGTGAAGTCAAGGTCAGTAAACCACACCAATCAAATTTTTTTTTTGGGGGGGGGAGGTACAAAGTTACACAAAATTCTTAGTTTTGGAATCACTGATCTTCAAAGTCACTTTCAAGGTCGTGAGCCAGTTTGCCCTGTGTATCTTTTCCACCACATTTCCAAACCTCCTTCCCAATACTTCTCTATTTTCCACCCCACTAATACGACAGGCTAATCACATTATGTATTTTAAGTTCACCTGTACCAAGTACGTCCTGAGTTACTGTACAGAAGTGCTAATTATTTTCAGCGTCTATAGTAAGATCAAAGTTAAGCTCAGTCATAGCTGGGAGGTGTTACCCCTCTGGGGTATTTTTAGGTTCTCCTTGCAAACTATCTGCCTTTTGCACTTGATTGGAGATTAGCACTGTTTTCATTCTGGCAATGGGTAAACAGCCGACCATTTAGTTCGAAGCGCTGACTCTTCCCACCTCGGCTAAGTGGATGGACACCTTCTATTTTGGGAAGAATATGGTGAGGGGTATTCTAAAGAGAGACCGGCTTGTTTTACACCCTGATCAAAGCCTATAAATAAAATGTGAGTGAGGAAGGGAAGCGGCGGATGAATGTATGTCAGTGACGATGCACGGAGCGTTTCCATGCAGTGCTGCGTTATTACTGAAAATATAGAAATATTATGCCAATTGTATACATTGGGTTCAAACAGTAAAATGGTCAATATGGCCATTTAAAAATTTTAAAGAGGCCACATTGTGCAAAATTGGGATTTATCTACTTTTGACAGGCAGGAATGGTATTGTTTGGGGTTTCATGCTAAACACCCTCAAAGTCCCACAATTCTACACCTGTGTGTTTTTGAACTATATCTCAGAGGGTCCATATCTGAATGCCTGTTTGTTGTAAGACACGCCCACTGGGGGGCGGCCTGCGCTCTGTGTGACACACCCACATACTCTGGATAGAGAGAGAGAGAGAGAGAGAGAGAGAGATAGACAGATGCTCCCTGTCAAAACGGAGAGGGGGCGTGGCCAGCAGCAGCAGCTCCTTTCCATTTAAAGTGACAGACACAGAAACAGGTTGTTTCTCAGAGAATTGAAACTCTGTTTGAAGCATATATCACCTTTTTTTGTTCGCTGCAAACTTTAACATCTGCTTGTAAGACAGCTGGTGAGCCGTGTTAACTTGCTGAGAATGTACACAACAAAGAACTGTTCATTAAGTCGGTAACTCATTGAGAGACGACTGTTTGGCGACTGAATTTTTAGACGACTGCGAGAGGAATTTGGCAAAGTTTTTGGCGACTGTGGTCCATAACGACTAATTAACGACATTGGGGCGACATATTTGCCACTTTTTGACGACCGTTTAATGAATTAGAGGACCGCTGGGCGTCTTGTTGAAGAATGTTTGATGAATATTCGCTAAGCGGCCGTATGTCTGTCATCCTCAAGTCGTTAATTACTCGCTAACACCCGGCGACCGCACTTCAACAATGATCCGACCTTGTAGCAAATGAAACGAACCGGCTGATTGATTTCAGACTGGTTTACCACTCTTTAGCAATCTACTGACCACTGTGGAGCAACTCCTTGGCAACCTGTGGGCAAACTAGGTAAATTGCCCCTCCAGGACGTATAAAAGGGGGTCCCCAGCCCTGGTCCATCAGTTTGGAGCTGACCACCAGAGAGTGCACTTCAGGAAAAAGCAATCAAGATGGACATGGAAATGAACCTGAGCCAGGAAGAAGCCAACGGAGAAGCTGTTGCCAAGCAGTCGCCTGTAATTTTTAGGAGACGACTGAAACAGACCCGGGGGGGGAGGGGCGACGTGGTAGCGGTCTACTGAAGACTCCTTGGCGAGCAAAAAGACTAGTTAGAGACAAGTTGGCGAAAATAAGCAGTCGTTCATTCGCCACCAGCGTTTTCGACATGTTCAAAATCCGCAGGCGAATGAAATCGAGGCGAGCGACTAATTAGCAAATGGGGATACTGATTCCGACTGCTTAGAGAATGATTTCAGACTACATTGAGACCAAGAGCCGAATGACACGAATGGCCATTCGGCTCAGTCGCCAATCGGTTGCAAGCCCAGTGAGATACCGGCTTAAATGAGCCTTGAAGTGCAAAATATAAAAGCACATAAGACAAAACAGAAAAGTGTCGGTTTCACAAACGAATAAATGCAAATACGATGCCAATTTATAGTTTGAAATGTGTTTTAGGATTTTTGTATTTCAATTTTTTTCCCTGCATTTGTTTTTTTTGTTTTTTTTAAGGAAAATGATTCAGTGGGGTTGCATGGAGAAGGTTGAAGAAATGAGAATTAATAAGGAGAAAGAACACGACTCTGCTTTCTGATGTGATATATTTTGTGAAACGTGCTGCTTGGATTTTGTTGACGTCTTCCTTTCAAAGCTGTTGTGTTTTGCACTGCGGGGCCACCAGATGAATGAGTAAGGTAATACAAGAAAACCATAAGTCCCACGTTATAATTTTTTCTCGAAGCCGTTAAAGGCTCATGTTCGTATTAATTATAAAAATATCTGTAAAAAGGTGACATATGATGAATTTGCCTTATTCAGACTAACTGCTGAATAATTTATACGAGTTTAAATCAAACTGTGACCTTGTAAGAGTGGAGTTATTGCACTTACACGCTGAAAACCTCCAAAAGACATACTTTATACATTTTTTTAATATGCTAAATATTAGTGAGTTTTTTTTTCAAGCATAAAACCAGGAATGCATTTTTCAAAATGTTAAAAATCATAATTACATGTTTTAATTGTATCGTGCAAAAATAATGTTTATGTCGTACAAGTCAAATATTATTAGGAAAATAGGAACTATATTGGGGGAAAAAAAGTCAAAGAACAGAAGTGAAATGTGAGCACGTGACCAGATTTGTGGCGGTGGGTCAGAAAGCTGGTCAGGTCCAGTCTCAGCATCCGTTTACTCCCCACCAGCCCCGAGACCTCTGCTCAGACCTTCAGACAGCTGGACCTTGGTTCTGATTTCCTCACAGCTCCGCTCAGTCTAACGACGCCACAGCGCGTCAGCACGCGTCGTGCACGTCTTTGCTGCACTACAGGAGAGGATGTGCAGCCCGTGCATCATGTGACCATGTTCCCTGCTGTCAACATGTGGAGCCAGATCAGTGACAGCTGACGTTGGCAGTGAAAACAACAAAGTCTGATGATGATGGTTTATTTTCCTTATTAGTACTTTTCAGATTCAACTTTCTGTGACGTTTAGGCAAGGAGGGGAGAGCATGAGGGGCGGGGCTGCAGAGTGCGATTTCCGTACGAGACCCACTGTCCACCCGAAACCTCTGGCTGCCCGACAGAATGGTAACAGGTCTGTAATGTCTTCGTGGCAGCTATTTGTGGTGGTGTTGTGGTTCTGTCGGCAGCCAGAGGCTTCGGCTGGACACAGAAATAGAAAGAGATCGAATGCTCAAGCGAGCGAATTTTTGTCGCCAACCGGTCGCCATGTTGGTTAACCTGAGCTCAGGGCAGCACTAGTCTCGATATCCACTTTCTAACTCCATCCTCTCTGTTGTACATTTATCGATACGTGTGTTTCAATGTCAACATTTGCTTTTGCAGTTCAGGTTTTGTTTTTTAAATGCCAAATTTTATTTTCAGTACCAAAGGTAGCGGTCACTGATCTGGTTCCATATTGACCGTGCAAGCATTTAATGGAGTCAGTCAGGGAGAGGTTCCTCAAAAATTCCTTAAGGAACTCCATAAAAACTACTGCATATTCAACTCTGAAATTTTGTGATCTGAGAGATACAGATGAGGACCAGTGAACCTCCTATTTTGGGCTGTGTTGGCATTTTCTAACATGTACAATGACCATAACATAAAATAAAAACAGGTCTATCCAGTATGCTTGTTAATCCTTGTAATAATAATAATAATCATAAGGATTAACAAACATACTGGACAGACCTGTTTTTATTTTATGGTCATTGTACATGTTTAAAAAAAATGCCAAAATGACCCAAAATAGGAGGTTCACTAGTCCTCACCTGTATCTATCAGAACCCAAAAATTTCAGAATTGAATATACAGTAATTTTTTATGGAGTTACTTTTAGAAATTTTGCTGACCCACTGACCCCATTAATCCTATGTTTGAACCCAAATCACACTGAGGATTTCAGTTCAAGTTCATATTCACATACAATGCAAGAACAAAAATCTTAGACCCCCGCTTCCCAACCAGCAGCAGCAGGTTATAAATAACAACAAAAAAATACTACTAATAATGTGCAGCTCTTAAGTAGAGAGTAGGCCTAAAATATAGATAAATAAATATAGATACACTAAAAAAATTCAAAAACACTGATAAATAAATTCAATTTATTTACACAGCGCCAAATCTTACAAGTTAACCTGAACGGGCTATACGCAAGTGAGGTGTAGGCCTTCCCCACCCCATGAGCAAACACACTGGCAACAGTGGTAAGGAAAGGATCCGAGGATGTGAGAAATCTCGTCTAATTCACCATACTTTTATGTGAACCAACAAACACATTTCTGGTTTGTCAAACGATGTTATTGACACATGTTGCACACGTGAAAGAGGGGCACATCCATGCAGAAATTTTGGAAAGACAGATAATGTTCTCCTTGTGCTTTTCCTCTTGAGCAGTAATGTCATCTCTCCTCAAAGCACCCTTCCCCCCCTCTGTGCCTCCTTCCTTTTCCATTGCTCCCTTGCCCCTTCACGCCAGCTGTGGTCTGCACAAAAACTGATTTTCAGAGTGTTAACCACCATGTTCTTCCTGCCGACGGCAGGATTTCATTTGCAGAGTACAGGGGGCCAATATCTAGGGTAAATTCCCAGGGTTTAGTGCCACTGATCTCTTCCCAGCTCACCTTGGGGAGAAAAATTAAAGTGGCGATAAGGCCTTACCCTGCCCGGCACTGTTCACCCTAAGCTGCCCGCTGCCTCTGTGCTGTCAGCTACCGGAGACCTGCAGAAAACACCTCCATCCTCTCATGTGCACCATCTGCACTCACGTACACACCAAGTGCAGCCAATATAAATACAAAAATATAGAAAATATCACGAGTTGCTCAGAACTCGTACACACATTTCACACTACACAAAGCAAATTTTATACAAAAGTGTTTGGCGAATTGTGTGAGATTTCTGAGATCCTCAGTGTGTTTAAAAAAAATCATTGGATGCATTATTAATAATTAACGTCTCACTCAGAATCACTCATGCTTAAAATAATTATATAATTTCAAAAAGTTTGAAAAGTACAGTAAATAATTCAGCAAAAAATTAAATTATTGTGTCAATCTCGAATAAACACAAAAAAATATTCTTGACGATTAGTCTCACCACATCTAAATTCTGAGAATGTTCGTGAAACGTAGGACTATGTCACCTGAGCTTTCTGTCTGTTATTCTGTAGTTGTGAAATGCTGTTCCTGTGTGTGTGTTGGTCATTCCGGCTGATTGGTCTACGCTCTGTCCTTTGTCCGAGGTGCTGGGGGACGAAGATACTGCTGCACGGGAGACGTAACTGGACGAGGTGGAAGAGGACGATCACGGGATTCTTCTGTCAGTCTCCTCTATCCGAATGTGGATCCCGTCAACTCGTACAGCGCCAGAATCCTGGAGATTGGCCTAAATCTCATTGGACTGTGGCGAAGGCGGGGAGACCAGTGAGGGCCATGGCCTGCTGAGGCTTGATGGGGATACTGGGGGTCTTTTTGGCATTGTTGGGGTTTTACTAGGAACACAACTGTCAGGTGACGATGATGATCCCAACAGCGTTCCACTTCACGAGTCCTTGAGCTTACCGATTGAACGTGTGGACTTACGGTTAATATGACCACTGGACCTTATAAGCATCTGGACGTTTAGTTCCACCACCTCTGTCTGTGCATGTCTGACAACTCTTTGTTGTGCTTTGTCTTATTCATTTTGTTGTCATTGGTAGTATGGCCAAAGCAGATGGTCACCCCTCTGAGTCTGGTCTGCTTGAGCTTTCTTCCTATAATCACAAAAACACCTTAAGCCCGGATCTCACGGAGCGGCGAATGCTGACGAACGTTGCGATTTTTGGGTTTCATCAGGGTTCGTAAAAGGTTGCAAAACAGTTCTCAAACAGTTTTTAGGCTTGCAAACAGTTTTTGTTGTTGCACAGAATGTAACGTGTTTTCCTGCAAACGGTTGCAAACGCTTGTAAAACGTGTCGCTAAAGTTATTTTTGGTTCACCACGTAGTGATCACTAGCAAAAACTGCAGCAGCAGCCAGACAGAGTGATTCTCCCTCAATGGCAGCAGCACGTCGGGCTTCTTCCTCACGGAAAAATGCAGCTCATGACAGAGGTGAACCGTGATTTTCACCAACATTTGTCAGAAATGCCGTGAATCTAAAAATCGCAACGTTATATATAAACTGAATTGAGATGTGGCAAGGAAAAGGTTAGTTATGATCATTTGAAAAAAAAAAGAAGATAATGGAAAAAAGGCAAAAATGAACTCAATTCAGGAAATTTTTTTGGAAATTAGTGGATTTCTGTGGGCATCTGGAAAGGATGCCCCCTGGTCGTCTCCCTAGGGAGGTCTTCCAGGCACGTCCAACTGAGAGGAGGCCCCGGGGAAGACCCAGGACACGCTGGAGGGATTATATTTCCCAGCTGGCTTGGGAACGCCTCGGGATCCCCCAGGAAGAGTTACAGGTCTTGGCTGAGGATAGGGAAGTGTGGGCTGAGCTGCTTGGTGTGCTGCCACAGCGACCCGGATAAGCGGTAGAAAATGAATGAATATTGGATTTCTAGATGTGGAGTGTACCGCTTTTTTTACCTCAACTGATTAGCATCAACCCGGGTTAGCATTAGCATATGCAATCATGAACCACAACTAGCATCAACCTAGTGTTAGTGCTTCCTAAACTACGAGCCATAAATATTTAAGCACACCATGTCAATGTAACAACAGGCGCATTCCATTTCCATTATTGAAAATACACTTAATGGAAACATGTATTTCGAAAAAGAAAAACTTATAAAACCCACAAAAGGGTACTATTTAGTGAGACTTACCGATCAGTCGCTATGAGTATTGGAATTACAGTTCTCACGAGAGCCTCGCGAGAACTGTAACCAACTATTTTTTTTAAATCGACATTCTGAAAACATCGCTAATCTTTTGCGTAAATCTATAATGGAAACCCGGCTAATGTCTGCGATAAATGGTTAGTCATGATAATAATACTGCCCCCACCCCCCCAAAAAAAAATTAAGAAAAAGGCAAAAACTAGCCTTTTTCAGGAAGTTTTCTGGAAATTAATGGACTTCTGGATGTGGAGCGTATCACTATTCAAGGTGACTAGTCAATATTCCGAAGGCCCATTAGTCCGAAGGCCCATTGGTCCGAAAATCTGTTGAATTGAGTCACAATTTGGGTCAAATTAGGGGTATTTTTTGCCTATTAGGGTCGGTCCTTTAAAAGTAACTAACTAACCTTTACCGTAACCCCTAACTAACCCTAATTTTCAGACCAATGGACCTTTGGACCAATGGACCGTCGGAATAATGACCCATCCCCCTGTTTAAACTCAACTGATTAGCATCAACCCTGGTTAGCATTAGCAAATGCAATCATGAACCACAGTTAGCATTAACCTGGTGTTAGCATTTTATTAAAAAGGGTCCGTCACTAGTCATGCGCACCATGTCAGTAATAATATCCGCTGTTACCAGCGTTACGCTGCATGTTCAGAATTCCCACAAAACTTTAAACACTTATTTTATTACTTTGTTTAAAAAAAGGACAGGTATCTGACATGGATTATGTCAGAATTATTTTTCATACAATAAAATATTCAATTTTTTAACCACATAAGCAGTGAATACATAAACATATTAAATAACGGTAATTACATCAGTAATTAATTACTCTGAGCCTGATGGATATATCCTGATTTTAAATAAGCAGTGTCTGCAAACAAAGCGTCTCTTTCTTTACGCCTTCCACACCAAAAAGTACATAAAACCACTAACATGCTGAGGGAATAAAGAAAAGAAAAAAAAAGAGTAATGTCTGCTTATTACACCCCAGAAGCATATTAGTTTAATAAAGCGTTGTCATGGACATTTTTAGAACTTGAATAAATGTCATTTTGTGTGAATATGACAGATGCAAAAATCCTAATTTAATTAAAAATATGTAAAAGCTGAAGGGATTCAATTTAGAAGAGAGAAAGACACACGTGAGTGTGCTGAAAGTAATGAAATGTCAAAAGCTTAATTTGTGTTTTCTTTTAACATTTTTCATCAAAATTTGAAGAGATGCGATTTCTCTCCAGGTTAAATGGCATGGAAAAAGATGCCGATTAAGCCGGCGTCACACGGTGCGACCCGACCGGACGCGTCACGATCAGGAAGTGTTTGTGTCGGCTGCTTTCCTCCAGCGTGCACAACGGTCACGATAACTCGCAACTCGTACGAGTCGATGATCCGGTTTTTTTTTCTTTTTTTAGCGTGTAGGAAACAGCAGACAACAGATGCTGCTGTAGCTATCTATACCTTTGACTTTGCACAGAAGCTGCAGCAGCTTTTGTCATTCACCGCTGGAGTAAACAGAAACGGCAAAAAAAAATAGAAAAAAAGTGGTTCCACCCTGGATTTGGAAATGTTCAGACGGTAGACATTATTAGCAACTGGTGGTCGAGCTGGAAAAGTCAGAAACACCACACCGTGCACAGATTTAGTGAAACGCTTCTGCATCCCCAAGAACATCACTGAAATATGTTTATTTTTGACCAGATTTTGTTTGAAATGCGCATGAAAATTAACTTGTTCGAGGCACGGCGTGTGGCGGTCTGAATATGATCAGTGCCGTTGAGCCCTGAAACCGCAGAAAACCGCAATTCCGCAGACAAATCACATCCCTGTGATAAATTGCATCCCTGGGACGCATGGGAACAAAAAATTTACATCGATCTTGGTGTATATTGCGTCAGGACGGCGTAAACGCGAACCCTGCATCTAAACTCTGGGAATGTTGGTTTGCCGTCGATCGTGTTAGCTTCCTGCTCGCTATTCTGTCGTTTTGAAGTGTTACTTGTGTGTGTTGGTCATTCCGGCTGATGTATCTCTGCACTGTCCTTTGTCCGCGGTGCTGACGATGACGATGCGGAGGATGTAGCCGATGACAGACTGTCGGTTCGGCTCCAGCTGTCTGAGCGTGGACCCCCTCGACAGTCTTCCCGGCAGCTTTCCACTTCGTAGGTTCTTCATCTTGATGGTGGACGTTGGACCGCTTGGCCACGTGGGTTCCTGGATGTTGATTTCTCCTGTCTGTGCATGTTTGACAATTTTGTTTTGTTGTTGTTGTTGTTGTGCTTTGTCTTATTAATTTGTTGTCATTGGTAGTTTGGCCATAGTGGATGGTCCCCCCTCTGAGTCCGGTCTGCTTGAGGTTTCTTCCTAAAACATCCAGGGAGTTTTGTCCTCACCACTGTTGCCATTGTGATTGCTCATGGGGTGGGTAAGGTTAGACCTTATCCTTGTGAAGCGCCTTGGGGCGACTATGTTGTGATTTGGCGCTATATAAATATAAATGAATTGAATTGACAACAGAACCCCGCCCAGATTTCATGTTGAATCAGCAAGATTTCCTGTCTGGTTGCCCCACGTGACGGTGGCTTTAAACAGCTTTTTTTTTAAAAAGTTGATACATTTTGTTCGGTGGGAACCTGCAGTTTATGAGAAAATGTGGTTGTATGCAATTTGGTTCATATATTCAATCAAGTTATGATCTGCAACCGTCTTTCATGTATCTACAATTTTTTTTTATTTTTTACATTTTTTATATTTAAACAAAGTCACCAAACTGTAAACTGATGAGTTTCACTCATTAAAGAATTAAATTGTTTGGGCATTTAAAATGTGATTTTCTGAGGCGCCGCGGTGGCGCAGCAGTCTAAGCGTCAGGCTTTTAGCTTGGCGCAGCTGCCCCCGAGGATCGGGGGGTTCGATTCCCGGTCTTGCCAGAGCCGAGTATGGCCGGCGCAATGGGAGCGGCAACAATTGGCCTCGCCACTCCGAGGGAGGGGGGGAGGGACTCGGCAGGACGAGCCGTCGGTAAAATGTCCCTGGACGCCCCGGAGTCATGGTACAGGGCGGGTGGGCGCGGCTTAAAGAAGGCGTGCCCGCGGTCGAAAGACATCCTGGCCACCGGGGGG
>OMMV01202397.1:0-10175 GCA_900302635.1 Chatrabus melanurus
CAATATGATTGGAGGATATTTAAATTTTGACCCCTGTGTAATCCTTCATTGACCCCTACCTGGCTATAGCTACCACCCTGGGATGGCTATCATACATTTTTGTGTAGGCCATGGTACACTGAGGCTGGATTGTAAGTGTTGTTTGGTCACCTTAAGTGGTACCGAAAACCTGCTTGTCCCATGGACTGCATATTGATCAGAATCTTATTCTATGCAAAAGTAGGCAAACTGATTGATAAACTACCTCAGTGTAGCGTATGTAACAAAAACAGTGCTGTTTCTGTACGCTCAGAAATAGAACTGTGGGACTATGAAGATGTTGCATGTGAAACCACAAACACTTTTAACTGTAACAAAAAAACAAAAAAAAACATATAAAACCAATTTTGCAGAATATGACCTTAATGGTACAGAACTCTAAAAAATAGAAAAAAATATAAAGATCCATCATTAATTATTGAGTTCTTAATTAAGAGTTCTTAATTCAGTTAATAAATGATGTATTCGTGCAGTGAGTTGAGTCTGGTGTCTGTGAGGTCATTACAGTATTTAAAAATGAAACGTGATTTCTGTGCTTCAACAGTTGGGTTGACAAAGGAACTCGGCTTCACCGTGATGTTGCACTTGTTGTTTATTTGAATAAACATCAGGGCGATCTTGGGTGTCATCTGTGAGCACAATGCGTCAGTGTACTTTTGAACAAAGACTCACCGGTCCAGTAACAGCAGCCTGTTGTTAGCGTAGGCGGTGTTGTGATGTCGGAGTTTCTGGCTTCAGTCGCCTTTATTTCCGAAACCTCCTTGGCCGTTCGCTGCTGGTGTCACTGAGATTCATTCCAGTCACTTTGACATGCTGGTGGCTCTGTCAGTCGGCAGGAGCGACAGGAAGGAGAGGATCATCTCTGAGTTTGACAGCCGTCTGTGAGCCTGGAGTTTTGACTGGCAGCAGATGGCGGTTTCGGCGTGGCTCACACAGCAGAGAATGAGGGCAGCGTGTGTGGTTGTCAGATGATGAGGTCCACATGGGCTGAGCTGTCGGGGTCAGACGTATGACAACTCGCTCCCTCGGCGGGTCTGCTTGATTTTTACCGTGTTAAAACAGTAACCGCCCACCTCCATGGTTACTGAGAGACTGTGCTCACGGGTCGACTGTCATACGGCAAACGCCAGCACGTAACACAATCTCGAGACTGCAACAAAATAAAAGTCTCAGTGTGTGAGAAAAACGGTTCTCCTGAGCGTTTGCCTGAAAAACTTGACTTGTTTTGAAGCTGCTTTTGCACTAAAACAGCAGGATTAGCCTGGAAGAGAGAAAATACTGGATAACAGTACTTCAACCACAAGACAACCAGACGACTGCAGTGCCTCGCCGCCGCCAGCCGTGATGATGCAGCGGTTGTACCAGTTTAGTGTGATATTAAATACGGAGGTTATTTCTATACTGATATAATCGTATCTGTTTAATATTATCATAACGTGACGTTTAAGCATGCATGTGTGTAGCACATATGTGAGAAGCCTAAGCGGCTGTATGGGAGTGCGTGCATGCGTGCGTGTGTGTGTGTGTGTGTGCGTGCAAGATTGAAATTTTTGAATACACTAAATTTTTCGACTTCATTTGAAGTCATCATGTGACATCGTTGACATCAGAGGTCTGATACACTTAGAGCAGAATTCTCTGCGGAAAACAACATTTAAGTATCTCGTCTAGTTCCTGAGCTGTGGTCATTAATGTATTTTAGATGATGGCCCTTGATTTGACCTTTAGCCTTTGAGTTAGGACCTCGACATGACCTTTGTTGCAAGAAGACAGTCCACTGAATTTATCCACCAAGTGTGGTTGAAATTGCTTTTTGTGTTTTGAAGATGTCACCACAGACTGCGGCACCTTCTGGTAGGCAGGTGGACGTGGTCCTGGCGTGCTGCCACAGTCAGGAGGGAGAAAGAGGGAAAGTAATCTGTTGTGATAGTTTAGCCTTGTACTGCACCCGATGTACTCGTTTCCTAATCGCCGCACGCACGGTGCACGGGTGCAATAATGGTACCAGGAAATCACCGGTCGTGATTTCAAATGATCTGCAGATGAAAACCGGCCCGTGGCTCGGTCGGTACCGGGCTGTGAAAGCCTAGTCAGAAGCAATCAGGGTGTACTTTACCCTCGAAGTGGAAGCAGTTGGTGGTGACTGCTAAATGCTGTCGCTGTAGAAGAAGAAAAACTGAGTAAACAAACCGGCATGCTATTTTTTTTTTTTTTTGGTTTGTTTTTTAAATTGGTAAATTATCCAAACAAAAACCCCACTTATTTTGATCATCTGGTAATTGCCATTTATCAAACAACAATGCCAATATTGATCTTGTTCCAGATTCTCAAATGTGACAGTTTAGTGCTTTTCTCTGTTTATTATAATTGCACATTGACTATCTTTGCATATTTTAGACTGTTTGTTTGGACAGTTTTTTTTTTTGGCTCTGGAAACTGTGGTGGGCATTTTACATTATTTTTACAGAATAATGAAGTACTTACAGTATAACCGGTAACGGTAATAATTCTGAGTTGTGGTCCGAGTTATGATGTCTTCATTGTGAAAAGTGTGGAAGAAAAACTGCTAAAGGATCTAAGCGGCGTCTTCCTTTTCATCGCTGATCATTATGGGAGCACCTTTCGCACTCCCACAGAGCCGAGGATGGCCCGTTTGACCCGCTCCTGCAGCCGAGGCTCACAGGGCACATGTCACATTCACATTAGGGCTTTAGGGACTGTTTTATTTGTTTGCGTGATGGCGCATCCTCTCCCGTCTCTTTCGAGGGTCACACTCAGTTGACATGGCCGCTGGATGTCATTGCGCTTATGTGGGTTTATTCTTCCAGGTCAAATTATCCTTCAATTTGAGCTGAAATTGGGAATGGCAGAAGCAAGGATCAGCTCGGGCCCAAGCCCTCTCGTCTGTATTAAGCCATCACGCTGATGTAAGGTGAGCTCATATAATGAACCCTGTCGCCGCTACCACTGCACCAATATCCCCGCAGCACAGCATGCATATTGATTGCAGATTGTGCGAACATGTGCATGCGTGCATGCCCGCGCGCAAGTTCGCCCCTTTTTTTCCGGCACGTAGCAAGGGAATCGTGTTACTCTCTGGCTGATTAGAAAACTCATGCATAGGAAATCACGACAGAGACACTGCTCCCCATCTGCCCGCAGTGCAGGTGAAAACAATTTACACGTCGGCAGGCTAATGGATACATTCATAGGGAGCACGGACAGAGGGAGAGAGGGAGCGAGGGGGAGGACAAACCGGAGGGAGAAAAAGAGGGGTTGTAATGGGCCCAAGCCAATGCAGGCCAGTGGCCCTGCTCATGCGGCCAAGCCAGATAGCAGCGTATCAGATAACACATAATCACCGGGGTCAGGCACTAATGAATGCGGTCACGGCCCACCAGAACAGGCTTTTGCCCGCGCTAAAGACACTTGTAAACAATTCGTCTGGGTGAAACATGGCCGTAATATGTTGATTCAGCACGTAATGAGGTTCTCCCTGAATTAATACCCCCCGGCTAACCCCTCTCCCAGGTGTGCCAGTGAAGAGCAGCGAGCCGGCTTGGTGAGCGCACACCTATGCCGATGACCTTTCCGCGGCAGTAAGGGCACGAGGCAGTCTGAAGAGGTCTATTCTCGCATTGCACAAGGCGCTGAGTGTCAGAACTTTCATTCGCAGCAAGCAAATGAACAGGCAGGCTCTGCATGCTAATGAGCGGCGGGCTATTTTCCACCTTTTTTATCTGCACATTATGCTCTTGACTTTGGAGAAGGTGGGAATTAGGTTGGACCTCAGTGTCAGGCTGCCTGATGGCTCCGCTCAGGAAAAACTGGTAATTGAAGCCGATGGCTGCCGCGGAGGAGGTCTGAATTTGGAAATAAACAGTTTCAAGCACTGCACGTCATTTCTAGAGAGATGACAGGGGGAATGGAAATGAGCTGTCTGGATCTAATGTGCTTTCGCAGCGGGGGGGAAAAAATGGGGCCATCTTTCAGATAACAATTCCACTCATTAGGACTTCAGTGCCGCCGTAATGCCGAGAGACCAAGGTGCTAAATTCAGAGAGGACAATTAGGAAATGCTGGCACCCAGACAAACCAAGTAAACAAGGACACATGGCTCCGAATGCTACATATACTGTGTGGTTTGACATTGTCAGACACATCTAATAGCTTTCAAGGGGAGTTAAAAATGGAAAGTAATAAATGGCCTCCTGCTGGGTAAGTCTCGTCACAGCAACTTTGTTATTTTTGCTCATTTATTAGCATAATGGGAAATAGACCAATTAATTCCCCTCTCGTAGGCAAACTAACTCATTCATGTTTGATTTTATGCTTATTAAAAGGGGAACGTTACAGATGAAAAATATGTTTTCATGCATTTTTAATTCTGATTGAGTTTGGGTGTTATAAAACGGAACAGCAAAGGAATAAATATTTTCTCATAATTTCAGCTGCGCATTGCTCACCGTCTCACAGATTCATAGTTACCTCCATCAACCAACAGAGTAGGACGGAGGTTATGTCTTTCTGTGTTCTTCGTGTGCTCTTTGTGGGTGGCGACTTTGGCTAAGTGGATGATGTGTTGATTCAATTTTGTTGAGTGATTGTCCTCGAGTCGGGCAAAATTTTGCTTTTAATCAGGGATTCTCTTCAACTTTTTCCTTTTTTCTATTTATGCATCGCTCTTCTTTAACTTTTTCAGCACAGGACATCACAAAGATCTGATCGGGTAAATTGTCTGAATTTTGACTACATTCATCTCTTTCCCAAACATTCTCACCTTATGACATCACAAAGCTGTACTGCCCACCTCCGCCAGTGGGTGGAGGTTACAATAAGATGCCATTATTATCCTGATGGAGGAATGCTCTCTCTCTCTCTCTCAGTGCCCTTCTCCTTTATCCTGTTTTGCTTCTGTGATTTACAGGCTTGGTATATAGTGTAGAAGAGACGTCCAAAATAGTGGGGGAATCTTTCATTTTATGATAAAAGCATGAAATTTCGAGCACAGTTAGTACATACCATAAGGTTTATTTTCAGGACCGTGAGAGGTCAATGAAGGGGTCAAAATTTAAAAATCCTCCAATCATATTGAAACATATACCATATTATTTGCCTGATCATAAAGATTCCAAAAAGGTATAGTTTGGACTATCTATGCTTGAATGTTATGGAGTTATGGGGCAAAAACAGCAAAAATGGTGACAAAGGTCAATTTCAGTTTGTACAGGGGTCAAAAGTTAAAGTTGCTCCTATTTTGGTAAAAAGTGATACAAATTACTGGTTGAGCTAATATGGTTTTAAAAAGGAATAGTTTGCACCATCTGTTATGCTTAGTTATCACGTTACGGGGTAACATATGTCATATGTCATAGTATCCAATGGACGTTGACCTTGTTTGACCTTTACTTTGGAGGCCAACCATTCAACAGACAAAATTCCATTTATTAATCCTATTATGGTATATGTTTCAATATGATTGGAGGATTTTTAAATTTTGACCCCTGTGTAATCCTTCATTGACCTCTCATGGTCCTCGCAGGTCAAATCCAACTTACCTTCACATCTGAAAATAAACCTTATGGTATGTACTAACTGTGGTAGAAATTTCATGCTTGTATCAAAAAATGCACAATTGTTAAGGTTATCCACTGTACTAATAGAGTTTTTTCATATAAAAAAAAATGAATCCACAGTCCTACACCTGAAAGTTCTTTTTCATACTTGCTTTACCACATGTTAAGAAAATTTGTGCAAATAAAAATTTGGTGAATTTTGTGTCATCCTAGGCATTTTAGGATCATTTTAATTCAGTCATCGAAGGATTGTCACATGATAAGAGGTTAAAGTGCCAAAAAGTATTTGCAGTAAATGCAAGCCTTTCTCCAGTGTACTTCTGCACATTTTCTGCACATGTGGCGTCTTCACCCTTGTCTAACTAGGCCCTAATCCGCTACCCAGCTTTGGCTGTTAGCAACTTCTCAGACTATTCAGTGGTGTAGCTCTGCGATGTTTGTGCCGCTGCCTTTCCCCCTTTTTGATTTCCTAAAAAAAAAAAAAAATTACCCACCACAAGTTGCTCCTCTCACACTCGTTTGCCGTAACAAAACCCTGAACTCTGAGAGGGATCTGATCGTGAGTTGAACAACGGTTTGCTGGGGCTGATCTCTATTTTGGCTGCATCAGTGTAAAGAATTTGTTTATGTGCTTCCAAATGAAAGCTGTTGTTAAGCTCTGATGGTTTTTAATGTGGCATAAAAAACATTGCAACCTTCCGCGGATGCGGCACGCAACCTTGATGTAGCAGGCGAAACCACAGGGGTTTCTTCGACTGCGATAGTCTTCATGCTCATGAATAAAACAGGGGGTTTAGGGGGCTTCCCGTGCAGCTAATTCACAGTGCCGAGCTTCCAATCTGTTTTTATGGTACTTGGGCGTAACAATTTCTCTTCCCCTGCTTCAGGGCTCCATACAGCACAGAAAGCCGATTCTTTGCAGTTTGTACAGGCATAGTAATTTGCCATAATCAGTCACTGCACTGGTGAGTTCAACACAAGCTGAGAGACATGATACTTTTTTGGGTATTTCTTCAATTTTATGCAAATAAACAAAGCAGCAGATCTGCTAGAATTGCCCTTCATTCCTAATATGAAAATGCGTCTCATGGCATGCAGTGCAAACACAACTTTGATGGTTAGGTTTGAGTGATTTGTCGACAAGCTAGACTCCAATGTACTTTTTTTTTTTTTTTTTAAATCGGCCCTCAGTCACGAGGGGTATTTTTGTACAATGCACAAATCGATATGTCCGTGAGTCTGTCCCTCCACTGATGACAGTGCTCTTGGTCTTATGAAAACTGCACCTGTGCTTTTCAAATAGTTTAGGTTTAAGCATCTTTAGATGAGCTAACACTTAAAGCTCAAGATCACGCTGCTATTTTGGGTCAACATTAATCCCCTGCAGTCGTCACGCTACTTCTTTCAGATTGCTCAACGTTAAGGCCCCTACCTATAGTGCACACTCTAAAGCATGCTGTGCAGGTGCGGTTGGAGCGCGTCCGACTTCACTCTTGCTATTTTTGCACAGCAGGATGAAGGTGTATTCAGTCAGTTAATTAATCACGGGTGTGTTTCAGGGGTAAGGAGTAATCATATTGTCAGACTCAATAGATGACAGGAGTCGGAGGTTTTCTGGCCGGGAAACGGATCTGTGTGCAAAGCGTCAAAACGGCGGCAGATCATTCCCGGGAGCTCCTCTTTCGTGCATCACCTCCTCCTGTATGGAGGAGGTGAGGCGCAGACGGCCCCATCTGCTCCCCGCCTGGGAACCTGGGGATCAAGAAAACCGGTGTTAAAAATATGATACAGACCAGATATTAAAGGTTTGTAGCGTTTGTTTCGTTTTTTTACTTTTAGTTTGATGAGGATGAGCAGTAATGCACGTGTGCACGTGTCTTGCACCCTCCTATGTAAGGTGTATCCGAAATTGCACCATATAAATACCAAAACGGGAAAAAAAAACTGCACTTGAGTTTAGATCAGGTTTTTCGTGGTCTATGGTGCAATTCCTTTCTGCTGCCTCACAAATAGCAATGCGCCGCCACTGACCACACCTCATTTTAGGACCAACATATCCATGGGCACAAAATGAGTGCAAGTATATTTGCTGTTTAAAGAACGTGGGCGCCGAGCAGTTGAAGTAGAAACGAGACTTGCGCTGGGTGGAAGATAACTATCGACACCCAACTAAAAACCATGCCTCAGTCGGGGTGTGACGATACACTCGGCTCATGAGACGAGACGATATTTTTATTGAACACTTTTTTTTTAAATAACTTCAATAATGAAATATATGACTGGAAAATAGCCTTTTATTTGACTGAAAGTCACAAAATTCAAAACAATGCAGGTGCATTTTGAAATGTTTTAACGCATCATCTTGTAATGAATGTCACTTGAATTCTACTTTCTGAGTATGAATTATCATAGGGGGTAAAGGACAGAACAGTATGCAAGCCACAGCCTGAACTGACTGGCTCCTCTCCTGTATGATTTCTCATAATAATAATAATAATGATAATAAAAATAAGTCTCTTCAGACCTTATAACTGTGCATGAAGTATGCATGAGCTTCTAACTTCTAATTCTAACTGCTGTGTGTGACCTTCTAACTGAACTTTCTTCGTCTTTTATTTTAAGCGCAAACAATAATCAAAGTAGTACTCTGTCAATACTCAAAGTGCAAACAGAGACTGACCTTGTACAATTTTACTTTTTGAACTTTCTGAAAAATTCAGAGATTTCCAACATAAAGCGCTCGGAACGGCCGCAAAAAAAAAGAAAAAAACCGCCAAAGAGTTCTGAAAAATATGCTGGATGCTGTAGCGACAGTGTCTTTTTTTTTCAGTCGCTCCACTTCGCGAGATGGCTTTTCATCTCGATGAGAAATATCGTCACGTTTTAATTTTGCACACCCCTGTGCCTCAGTGTTCTATCTTTACAAAAAGAACAGGCTACGCTTTGCACACCTTCATTTAAAGCGTCTTTACATACATTATGATGCTACTGAAGGCCTTACCTCAGATTTTTTTTTTCTTAGTACAATAAAAGACAGTTACATTCCAAAACGTGAATATGCCACAACGATTAGAAGAAGGTTAATGTGACAGAAAACAACACAGATGGAAGTTCAAGCAGTCTTTATTTACAGCTAAGCAGGACGTAGCAGTTAGCAGTTCGTGTGGTCGGTAACACGGGCGTGGGTTTGGTACACAGTTAATCAGTTCAAACAGCAACATTGTCCGTGAGGGCAACAACGAAAGGAGAATCCAACAACGTTAGTCAATAAACGAGAATCAAACATACCACGTAAGAAGTCCAATAGGCGGCAGGCTAAAGGCGCAGGAAACAGGCAGGCGACGGAGATCAGTAACAGGAGAGGATCCTCGGTTCAAACCCCTGTCAGACCGGAAAATCACTAAGGGCCCTTGGGCAAGGTCCTTAATCCCCAAGTTGCTCCCGATGTGCAGTCGAGCGCCTTGCATGGCAGCACCCTGACATCGGTGTGTGAGTGTGTGCGTGAATGGGTGAATGTGAGGCATCATTGTAAAGCGCTTTGAGCGTCTGCTTCAGATGGAAAAGCGCTCTATAAATGCAGTCCATCCAGATCAAAACACTGGAGACAGAATGCGAGAAAGCTGGTTTACGAACGAGACAATCTGGCACTGGAGTGAAGGATTTGTGACAGTTAAATTGTGTATAATTCAATTAATCGGGAAGCGAGCGTGCATGTGCAACCCAGAAACCCGAGTGCTCGGGAAGTAAAGCCCACGGCGTGCACTAGGAGCAGGACCATCAAAATAAAACGGGGAGAATAATAAGAACACGGAGGAGATAACACTAGGAGACGAATCACGGGATAAACACTAGAAATATAAGATGTAGGAGGCAACGCTTGAAGGAATAGAAACCCTTTATAAAAGGGGCCAACATCCACAGCATCCTCACTTTATCAGCAATAATATCCCATTGATTTATTTATATCAATAGATTTATCTATATCTATACCACCAACACCAAAAAAAGCAACTCCCCCATAGTCGTGGACTATTCCGTGCTGCGTTTGGGGAATTTGAGGGTGCGGCCACATTCAAAGACTAAATGAACCAGACTTAGGTGATCCAGACTTTTCTCCACAGGGGTCAAAATCCACAAGAAAACGGCCTCCGGTCACACTACCAAGTGATCAAAGGGAAAACCCTTGCTGTCGATACGTCACCACGTCGTGTGATCACATATGCATACCGTGACGCAATCAAAAAGCGTCCGCTGTACTCCAGTCCCATATTTTAACACGGCATAATTCAGAATATGTCTTTATATATGTGAGCACATGTGCAGATCGTTCACTTTCACGTCTGTTACGTCAGCTCACTCACGCACACAGTGACTGATGCTGCGTTCATGGTGACGGTAAACTCGGAAAAGCGTACATTCACTTGATAAACTCGGACAACATGGATGCACACAGTAACATAGTTCTTATTACATCAAGTCAGATAAGTCAGAGCACTGAATTTCAGTCCCAGTTTCCAAGCAAAAAAAAAAATCCAACCCAACCACACGTTCAAATCGTTT
>OMMV01202404.1:0-11178 GCA_900302635.1 Chatrabus melanurus
TCAAACCGAGCATCAGAATGGGGAAGAAAGGGGATTTAAGTGACTTTGAACGTGGCATGGTTGTTGGTGCCAGACGGGCTGGTCTGAGTATTTCAGCAACTGCTGATCTACTGGGATTTTCACACACAACCATCTCTAGGGTTTACAGAGAATGGTCTGAAAAAGAGAAGATATCCAGTGAGCAAAAGTTGTGTGGATGAAAATGCGTTGTTGATGTCAGAGGAGAATGGGCAGACTGGTTCGAGATGATAGAAAGGCAACAGGAGCACAAATACCCACTTGTTACAACCAAGGTGTGCAGAATACCATCTCTGAACGCACAACATGTCCAACCTTGAAGCAGATGGGCTACAGCAAGCAGCAGGTCCAACCCGGTACTAGCAAGGTGTACCTAATAAAGTGGCCGGTGAGTGTATTTTACTAAGTTTGAACTGCATATAACCATTTTTAACAATTTTTGGGCCAATGGGCCTTCGGAATAGTCACTGTAAACATGGAGGTTCCCAAAAAGTTTTCGCATGCCAAGATCAAATGGTGATCAAGATGTACATAAATAATTAATTAAACAAATGAAATTAAACAGTAGTTTCCATTCAACGTATGTTTATTCACAGTACAGAAAGCAGTAAACAATTAAGAAATATTAAGAAAAAATACGCATGGAAAATAATTTTAATAATCATATTAATTTACTCTACATCTACTCTGCCTTGACCTCCTGCTCCTCCATCTCTTCGAGGTGACACTTGTCTTCGCGCAATGCGCCGATTTACCTTATTGGATTAGTGTATAAGCTCCAACAGGAACAAACATATGATTTTAGGGTTTACAAACGTTTTTGACTGTTAAATTTTATCCCGAACAATATTAGCTGACTTGAAATTAGCTGAACTAAATTTTGTGGAAGCTCATGGACCGCTAATGGTTTTCAAAGTTATCTGACAAGCTAATCCGCTGAGGAAAAAGTCAGCTTTGCTAATTAGCTGTTGGCTGATTAGCTGAACTGTGCCCAACACTGGCTGTACTGTACAGTATATAGAAAATGCAGCCGCGTTATATTCTTTACTCCAACTATTTACCGCAGATGTGACCAGTTGGATAAGAAAGCGAGCTCTCCTCCTCCTCCTCCTCTCTCCCTTCACCCCGGCCTCTTGGACATGAAAGGGGCCGCACAAGGCTGGCCGGCGGGGTGTGCGCTATGCGAGGGCCCCAGACCCAGACACAACACAACACTCAGCTCTGCAGGCCACCACAGCTGGACTGGAATGTGACCTGCTTCAGGATTTTAATGCCAGAGCGGTCCCTCCGTGTGGAATGAGGACGACAAGGATGAAGGGACGTCAAGTGAAAAATAAACTGCGAGCACAAAATCACCAGAGACCTTTAACTTTCTAAATCATCTTTATTTATTCAACACATCTCATGCACTTCGTAACGAAGAGTAACACATCGTAAATGCGTCTCTTTGCAGTTCGACTCACAAAGCTGCACACTGTCTACGATTGTAGCCATTGGCCATAACTATCAGAAAGAAAGAAAAAAAAGAATCCAAGAATAAATACAGAGTTTAGAAATCCATGCACGTATTGTATTGTAAATGAATGCTTATCAAAACGGACACCACATAAAAAGGGGTCCAAAGAGCTTATTTGATTCTGGCTGATAAACTGAGGTTGTGAAGATACAACAGTATGTGTATTTTAAGATAAGTGCACATACGAGTAACATAAAGAGTTAATGACATTAGTGTATTCAAGATAATGTTTAGAAAGGAAGTTTGCATAATGACATTTTAGTAATAGTTAGAAAGATTAAATACTTCAGGGTAAATGCTTGGGTATTATAATAATTGGTTTATTATTATATATAATCAGACAGCGTACCCCCCAGCAGAAAACAGTTGGATTGTAATTTTTAAAAAAGAGTTAGGGCAGTATCTCAAAAAAAACCAAAAAAAAAAAAAAAAACCTGATTGCAGTATTCATGAGCTATGGTCATGAAAATGGTCCCATTTTCTGATATCTGCTGAGAAATGTCCCAATAAAAGAAGGGGGAAAAATGTCATGTTACAGATAAGTTACTCGTTTTGTGGTCTTGTGAGGTAAGTGTGAAGGAAGTCTTTGACGTCAATGACTTTCAGTAAGTGTAAGATTCAAGTGGAGAAATCTTTAAGGAAATCACAGGTTTTCTTCTGGATTACCTCACGGAGTTTCCTGATCCTGCGAGCGCTGGAGGAACCCACGAAGCTGTCAGGCTGCAGGACGGCCATGCCGTTGTGCACGTCTCCCATGATGATGAGCTGCCCCTCGGCTACGGTGATGTTGGGGCAGGGGCAGTTCCAATCCATGTTCAGGAGCGTCACCTCCAAGGGTTCTTTGCCGAAGAACCTCAGACCCATCTTCTCATCCTTCAAGATCTCTTCCACTGTCACCAAAGCAAGGCCCGATTCCTGCTCCTCTGTCAGCTCCGTCACACGACCCAGGATTACAAAGTCGCTCTTGCAGAAGCAGGTCACCATCTTGCCTCGTGGCTTGCATACCTTACAGTTGTGGTTCTTGGGGAAAGGGCACATCTCCTCACAGGCCTCCTTGGATTCAAAGTTGTTCTCGTTGCCACCGCATCCTCCATAGACAAAGGACTGGCACTTTTTCAGGTTGTTGCTGTAGGCCCAGCGAGGCTCGTAGGCCTTGCAGGGTCCCTGGAGGCTTGGGAGGCTGCAGGGGGCGGCAAGTTCTCCTCCGCAGGACATCATGCAGGCTTCATAAGTGTCAAAATGGTTTTGGTTTTTATTGCACTGGCTGTAGGTGAAGGTGAAACAGTTATTCCTCTTTGATTCGTAGTACCAGCTGATGCTCTCTTCTCCGCAGTCATCTGTGTCGGGACTCTTAAGGCACTCTGCAGCTGGAAAGGGTAAATTGGTGATATTCCCCACTGTGTTTTTATCTTTCGGCTCTCTCCTGATTACAACCAAGGGAAAATGTGACGACGCGTTCCCCCCAACATTTTTAGCTGTGCACGTATAAATGCCGGCATCCCCGAGCTGGGCATTGTATATCACCAGCTGACCAATGTTGGTGACCACAACGTTTCCTTGGACGTGATTGGGTCTCATTACGGTGTTCTCTTTGCCCTTCAGCTGTTTCTCCCAGGTGATTGCCGGATGTGGCTTCCCGGACACTTCACATAGGAAGCTCACCGTCTCACCCACGAATATAGCCAGTTGGGCAGGGCTGCTGAGAATGACGGGAGGCTGGATATCAGCTGGGAGGGTGGTCTGGAGGGCTGTAGTAGGACGTAGTGTGGTCTCTGCTGGGCTAGGACTTGTATTCGGCCAGGTCAGGTGGTACCTGTGGGTAGGTTGAATAAAAGTACTTCACATAATGCACACATTTCTGTGCTGTAGACACTAAAGTAATAAAGTGTGTTGGATTTTGCTTAATATGAAGGAACGAAGCAAGGAACTTTACCTCATTGCAGCGACAAACAAATAGTAGAGATCTTAAATACTTAACATGTTACCTGCAGGTGACCTCAGAGATAGAGATACCCTTGGAACACGCCTCTGCGTCCATGTAGCACTTGTTATAATAGGTCATGCCGTCAGATGCACACGTGAAGTGAGGCTCCCTCTCGCAGCGGTCCCGGCACTTACAAACAGGCTGGCCATCCCAGATGTCACACTCCAAGCCTTGCTGAGAGCACATGAACTTGTCGCAGGTGGCGCCCTTTGGCATTCCGATGGGGCCCTTGTTGCCCTTGACATCTATATACCGTGCCGCCACACAGCTCTTGTTACCGCACACATTCGGGCAGCACTTCTCAAACGTCTCACAATCCTAAAGGTTAAAGCAGAAGGAAAACTGTTGTACCAAATCTAGAATATTTGTCAAAATACTTTATCTATGTGCAGATTTAACTTTGACGGTCTCAAAATCGAAATTATCTAGGCACTACTGACAGCTGGTATCTAACAGGGGGCCACTTTAACACTAACGGGTGGGAGGGGGGAGTATTTGACAATGTTATCTTTGCTCAGACTTTAATACTTGGGAAAAGCAGGTGAGACAGGTCAGAGTTACATTAAATATAACAAAACTACAAGAGCACTCACAGAACACATGCCTCTAACAAAGTCCAATAAGCCGCTGTTTGTTTGTCTTTTTTTGATATTTTACTTTTTTTCTTGTTATCACTCTCTTTTTTATTGTGAGAGGCTTACTCTTTGATTGCTTCTCAAACATTCTTAGAGCCTGATTGCTGAGCTTTGATCCTGATCTTGGATCCTCTTTCCTAACGTGTGATCCTGATCTTGATGTTTGTTCCTGATCACCCATCTTTGCTCACTGATCTCTGATCCTAACCTTTGATCCTAACCTTTGATCATGATTGCTGACATTTGATTCTGATTGCTGATCTTCGATCACGAACCTTCGCAAAGGAAATTATGTTTTCATTACTGTTGGACTGTCTGTCTTGCTTTGAACCTCTAATCAGGATCACGGGGTGAATCTCGACCTTTGACGCTTATTGCTGAACTTAGACCCAGATTGCTGATTGTTTTGATCCTGTAATCAGGACAGATGGAATCAGGACAAAAGATCAAAGGTAGGATCAGAATTAAAAGAATCATTATCAAATATCAAAGCTGAAAGATCAAGGAATAATGACAGGATCTGCCCCTTGATCAGGATCACATGAATCAGAATCAAAGATCAAAAATAGGATTAGCTCAAAGGAATCAGAATCAAACCAAAAAGCTCAAAGGATCAAAGCTACTCCTTGATCAAGATCAAAGTAGACAGGACTAAAGCTCAAAGGCTGAATCTGGATCAAAGCTCAAAGCTTAAATATCACAAGCAAGATCCATCCCTTGACCCAGCTCCACACCAAAGTTTAATCAGCTCCTCCTACCTCGCCATCATATTCCATTAAAATCCATTTTTGTATTTTTGAGATATCCTTCTGACTAACTAATTAATAGGCAGACACATTTAAAAAATGCAATGGTATTATTACCTCCTGGGCGGAGGTAATAATACCATTGACCACTCCAAGTTTCAAGTGAGTGTTTAACTTGCACAGCCTAATTGATAAATGTAAAATGTAAAGCAAAATTAACATTTTATTTTCTCTAATTTTGCACTCTTGCTAGAAAATTAAAGGAGTTCTTGTAACGAAAAGCCTGGGGTTAATTGAAATTAGACATCATCATAATAATAATAATAATAATAATAGTTATTATTATTATTATTATTCATTCATTCAAATTGAGCATTTAGGAGACTTTAGCAAATTGCTTAATGGGCCACATCTGGACCTCTGGACTTAGTCCAAGAAACACATTGTCAAACATGTTTGAGTGCATCTTTTTATCTGGTTCAGTCTTACATGCTAATACCCATCAGCATTCACTTTAAAATGCAAATATGAAACAGAAAATGGTAACTGATGATTTTCTTTTTAGACATATATCGGGATGTTGTCCACAGTTAGATTCAGAGTATGTGGCTTAAAATAAAAGATCGTGGTAGTCGTCAGTTCTACAGCCAGCAAACATACAGCACTGTGCAAAAATTCCTAAAGCAAAGACTCTGCAAAAATAACACAAAAACATCAAGTAATTTCTGATAAAGAATGTGAAGCACAAAACTAAATACATACTGTATCAAGTGTTACTAAAATTAAATTCTTTTGGGTGAAATATCCCATGGTTTTACAGGAAAGTCACGTTGAGCAATTAATTCCTTATTGATTATGATCACCTATAGTGTTGTACTCGAGCATATGGCTGTAAGTATAGTAATCAGGTTTTTGATCATGTGAAAATGTCTCTTACTTTATTTAACATATTAATTCGTTTAATAAAATAGACGAAATTATGTATAACATTGTTTTTTTTAATTACATTTGGAAATTTCAAAGTTGGCATTTTACCGATGAAGAAAAACGATCGAAAAATCGCATCGGGGTGCTTATAGTACATCTACAGCAAATTGTGATAAAT
Organism: Chatrabus melanurus; assembly: GCA_900302635.1. Classification (NCBI taxonomy): domain Eukaryota; kingdom Metazoa; phylum Chordata; class Actinopteri; order Batrachoidiformes; family Batrachoididae; genus Chatrabus; species Chatrabus melanurus. Next base: position 6,005 of record OMMV01202404.1, read on the forward strand.
GGAATGTAAAAAAAATATAGCATTAAAAATAATGATATATGACTTGTTCACATTTTTGTTCAATCTTTGCAATAATACAGGAGCCCTTTGTTTTAAAAAAAACTATCACATTGCACATTGTTCTGCTATTTTTGGCACGCCACATTGTGCGTAAAGAAGTCACCTCAGTAATCAATCATTTATGTTTCGATTTGAAGATCTGACATGAAGCAGGTTTCATCACTCACCTGGTCCGACTCACACTCGCGCGTGCAGGTGCTCATAGCATCCACCCACAGGTTGGGGTTCAGGTCATTCGGGCACATACCTGCGTGAGAGTAAACCACTTTTGCCACAGACATCGGCATTGCCCTCACACGGCAGCTGTCTATATAAAGGAGTAAAGTGTAACACTGTCCCAACAGAAACCAGATCCATCGCGGAAACAGCATCCACCACATATCAGGAAAAAACAAGCCTGAAGAAAACGAACCGACGGGAGGGAGGAAAAAAAGCGATTTAGTTTCAAGTTCGGAAATATTGTAAAATGTCGCGTTGTTGAATTTAAAGCAGATTGTGGGTGAAAATAACGAGAGGATCGCGCGGAACCGACGAGGAGCTGCTGCGCAGGTTGCGTTCAGGTACCGGGAGATTATGGTTGCGACATGCAAACTCACTTAAAGATTAGACTAAATGAATTACAGTGGCCTGTCTACTCGGACAGCAAAGCCAGGCTGAGTTACAGTTATGATCAACAAAATTAAAGGGGGGGGGACAAAAAGTTTTGAAACAGTTTTCAGGATTCATACAGAGGACTGGGCTGACACCTGTGCGTAAAAGGCGATGATCGTTGTTTTAACCCTTAGTTTGCAAAAGTGGCGTGAAGGAGAAGTAGCCTGAATAAAGTTTTTTACGGCATTATTTTTTACACTAAGTAAAAAAATATATATATTAAACTGCGCCTTCACATCTTTAAAATAGGAGATGGACCCTAAAGATACAGCAGTACATAAAATATCTCATTATTTTCCACAATCAAATCTTTGTTTTCACATAACAATTATATTGCACTTCGACTCAGTGTATCGGCTAATTAAATTATATTTCCACTCAGACATAAGTGAATTAAAATGCAGTGAGTAATACTGTATTCATGGACGGCTCTAGGGTAGGGTTCGATGGGGCAGTAGCCCCACCATAACCCCACCAGAAAATTGACATTTGTCATTTAAAAAAACAAAATCGTTTTCAGATTTTCACATTATCTGTCTGAGACATAGACAGTCCAAACGTTCAAAATAAAGTAAATCAAACCTCAGCACCCCTGAGATGTTGATAATGCACTGCACAGGTATCAATGGAACAAGTTCGCACCACTCATATACCACAAGATGTATTTGTTTTTTTTTGGTTTGTTTGTTTTTTTACTTTTTTCTTTGGCGTGCTGGCCTAGTTAAAAATGGTTTGTTTCCTTGTTGGAAAAAACTACATCCAGGAACCAGAACCTGGTGAAATTGAGAAACATGAAGATGACAGTCCAACACTCAGAAAGAGTGAAGGAGAATAGCCCCAATCCAAAAGATAGACTGACTGTGTCGTTTATTGTTACCTCTACAGTTTTTCTATTATTCTGCCTCTAAGGTTTCCTCACTTTTTACACTCGGGTGCAGACAACTATTGTTGTCTGTGTGTCTGTCCATGTGTGAACAAAATAACTCCAAGAGTTTTGAGCCGATTCAGATCAAACTTGGTGGACCATTTGAGAGTTTGACTAAAAATTTGGACAAAAGTCAAGGTCAACAATTTGACCTTATACATAGGGGATATTTGGAATGGCTATTGGTATGAATTGGTTAAAGATGCACCCATGGTTACTATTAAACATTATTATATAACACCTACATAGATCCTTGTCATTTGAATGGTGGACTGTATGTCACGTGGCATTGATTATTTGACCCATTGTACAGAAAAATAGTCCATTGTATGATTTACGTAATTTTTCGTGCAATTTGGTTCCATTTATCTTTCATTTTGGTTCCATATATTTCGCTCCATTGAACAACTCCACTACCTTTTCATAAAAATGCCTCCATGATATAAGGAAGCTAAATCTAGTACGCCATAAGTTGATTGAAAGTTTAAGCAGTGTTCTCGGGGACATCTCTAGCAGCCGTAGAAGTGGTGTCAGATGAAGAATTGGACAAGTTCCTATCGCAATTTTTCACTGGATTGAGGAAAGCAGACATAAGTACTTTTTCACCCGTCTAATTTTAAGTAAAATATCAAATGACAAGGATCTATTTAGGTATAATATAAAACAAATAATGAATGTTTTCCATTCATGCAATAGAAAGACTATTTCATATTCTTATCATTTCACTCATAAACATTCATTGTGCTATGACCGTTGCCCTTGGGTGACCTTGAAATGTCAAACTGAAGGTCATAACTGTCCAACTCAAACATTTTTGAACCAAAATGGATTAACCATGGCAGAATGGTTGTTTCTTACCCAATAATAAAGTGTTTTAAATTGAATCAGTGTCAAACACCTAAGGCACAAACAACAATTGCTATTGTTGGTTCTATATATTGTGTATTCCATGGTGGCTAGTGATGTGCGGGTCAACCCATAACCCGCGGGCACACGCGGGAGTATGCATAAGCTTGGTGAGAAAGTATTGCGGGTGCGGACGGGGTGGGTCAAAAAGTGACAAAGCAGAGTTCCCACTAAGGCCCCGTGTCCATTTCACGTTTTTTCTGAGCGACAGCATCTTTTTTCAGTTGCTCTAAATAAAAATGGAGCCGCATGCAGCCACCTAGAGAGAAAGAAACGCCACACCCAGCATCTTTTTTCAGAGCGCTCCACGTTTTTTGTGCAGCCGCTCTTAGCGTTTTAAGTTGAAAATATCTGAACTTTTCAGAACGGCGCTATGACATCACTGCAGCGCCTTTTCAGGCAACCAAACAGACAGAGCAAAATCTTTGACCCTCAGGGAAGGAGCAAAGTTGGTTTTTGCTGTTTCTGTCAACAGTCAGCTGATTTGTCACACAAAATCTATCACAATAGAGATAAAAAAAAAAAAAACTTATCTGTGATAGCGGATTGACAGACGCTATGTTCCTGCTGAAGGTGAGTACTTTTTATCTCTCTACAGTATAAGCTAGTCGTTAGCTGTTTATTCGCCACGCGCAGGCTTTTTTTTTCCCCACTGAAAACGCTGAAATCGCTGGGATGAAGCATTTCTGGGTACTCTCGCCACAATTTTCCACCAGAAAAAAATGCTATATTGGTACTGGGCCAAAGTGTCATGGTGTGCGGTCGCACGTACGCTCACGTGTTTCGCGCGGTTTATTTTATTAGCTTGTGTTGTGGTTCCTGCTTGTGTTCTTCTTTCATTTAATATATCCCTCTGTATTCTTCAATTTATTCTTCCATGATTGGTGTTTTCTCTGTTGCTGGTGTTTCTGTGCTTTTCCTCTGTGCTCTGGCTGTGGCGTAGCTTCTTAGCTGTAACCCACGGTGCAAACCCTTTTTGTTTATACCAGTGTCGATCCTTTTTAAAATGTGGATAAAATAAGAAAACATATTCCATCCATATGGATTCCATGGCAACATAGACCCATCGGCTTCTTTTTTTTTCATGCGTCGGGTCAGGTTTGGGTTGTTAATCAGTGCATATTTTTGCAGGTCAGACATTGCGGATTGGCTCTCATGAAGGGTCAGGAGGGTGCAGGTGTTAAAAAACCCTGCCCCGCACATCACTATTGGTGTAGTCGTAGCACTTTTGCCTCACAGTAAGAAGATCGGGGTTCAAACCATGCCCATCCCCAGCCTCCTTTTATATCTGGAATTGTGTCAGGAAGGGCACATGGTGCAAAACCTGTGCCAAATCAACATTCGGATCCATATAAGATCCACTGTGGTGACCTCAAGCAAAAATGGGAACAGCCAAAAAAAAAAAAAATTGTATGTACAAATTAACAGACATTAATGTAGTAGACTTTTACTATAAAATGCAAATTCCATCACCCCACCACTAAATATTCATGCCCCCACCAACAAAAACGAACCCTCTGGTGCCGTCACTGACTCTGTACTGGTGCAGCTGCAGAAGTCACCCTTAGATGGTGACAAATTCAATTCTTCTCATCTTGTTTTTTTTTTTTTTTTTTTAATCCAACAGTGATTTGACTTTTAAAATGTTCCTCACACACAAACACACACATACTCCTCACAAATGTAACTTGAAGATAAGTAGTGCTGTGCATTTTATGTGGTTCACAGTTCGTTAAGATGTTTGGTTTTTTTGTTTTGTGTTTTCACTTTTTTTAAACTGTGGTTGTATTGAAGATGTTAATTAAAGGTCAAAGCACAAAGAAAGGGTTACACACCTCTATAGCCACTTTGAAAAATTATGCATGATTAAAAATTCATGAAGGAAAGATGCTGCAAAAATCATGAAAATGTTGAACAATTTACAATAATAAATAATTTAATAAAATCCTTCTCTGTTTCACTCCACCATGAAGCTGTGTAACTGGTGATGCAACAGACAAAAGTTTCACTATGAGCAGTTCCTCCACTCGCATCCACAGAAGCCTATAGGTCCTTCAGAATTGTCATGGTAGTGCAGCAGATAACTGTATGAATCGTTCAAATGGTGATGCAAGCATGAAATTTGGCACAAATATTCTATATAGGTCTCTTCAAATCTACCCAACTGACCACTTGAAAATCCAAGATGGCGCCCATATTATCCAAGATGGCATCTGGACAAATTTAAAATCCTCCAATCATATTGAAACATATACCATATTATTTGCCTGATCATAAAAATTTTGTATGTATGACTAAATGTTATGAAGTTATGGGGCAAAAACAGCAAATATGGTGACAACGGTCAATTTCAGTTTGTACAAGGGTCAAAAATTAAAGTTGCTCCAATTTTGGTAAAAAGTGATGCAAATTATTTGTTGAGCTAATAGGATTAATAAATGGAATAGTTTTATTTATTTTCCGTTTCTGGTAAAAGGGTTCTATGAGAACATTGCGTACCGTGCATGTTTTGATGGTGGGAGGAAACCGGAGCGCCCGGAGGAAACCCACGCCCACACGGGGAGAACATGCAAACTCCACACAGAAAGGAACTGGGCATTGGTGGGAATCGAACCCCAGACCTTGCTGTGAA
>OMMV01202405.1:0-10137 GCA_900302635.1 Chatrabus melanurus
AGAGGCCACAATACTTGAATTGCAAATGCAGAAAACACAAATACAAAAAAACACCTGCACCAATTCTACAACAGGTAGGTGCATCGACAAAACGTTTTGCAAATTGAGAGCAGGCTTGGAAACACAGAGAACACAAGCAGATATAACCCGCAGCACACGCAACAGTTAAGTTTCATAACATGTCTGCTGCAAATTTACACAACACACACAAAAAGAGCCACAACACAAGAGAGGTAGCGACACAAAAGGAGGTTTCTGACCCGAGGATGTTTACTGACAGATCATTCAGTGCAACGCGGCCCTTTATTATCTTTGGGCTGCAGCATGTACCTGGTCAACAGAGCTGAGTAAATTTATTTACTTTGTTGAGTTTATCTAACTATATTTTTGTGTTTTATTATTTTATTTGCGATGCAATGAACGGTCTGTTATTAAAAGTCCTCTGGGCAGAAACCGCTTTTTTGTGTTGTTCGTACTTCCGTTGTGTTGTCGATCTTTGCAAACCATCTGTGTTTTTGCATGTGTTGTGTGAATTTGCAGCATACACCTTATCAAATTTAATTGTTGCACGTGCTGTAGGTTATATTTATGTTCTCTGTGTTTGCAAGTGTTTTCTCAATTTGCAGGATGTTTTTTTAAATGCAAGTACCTCTTGTTAAAGTGAAGCAGGGTTTTTTTTTTGTATTTGTAGGTATTTTCTGCATTTGCTAGTGTTCTTAATTTGGAAGTGTTGTGGCCTCTCTCGGCCACCGTACTTTAATATCAAAGTGAAAACAAAGCTCTGCATCATGAAATGAAATAAAAATATAAAACACAAAATAATAGATTCCACTCACCTACTTCAATGTAGCACAACTTAAATCTAACCTCAAGTTTGCTAGAAGGCACATAGAAGACTCAAGCCTAGACTTATTATCTGTCTCCGTGTCTCGCTACCAGGAAGCTGTGACTGGTGAAGCAACAGGCAAAAATTGTGTGCAAAGTCTCTCCAATCACAGCCACTGATGATTATAACTCCTTAAGGGGGCATCTCACCTGCGATTTTTTTGCTTTGCGACCAATTTGGGATGATAATCGCAAATTTGCGCTTTTTATTTGCAAAAAAGCCTCGCGACAGTCGCGGCCTCGCAGTATGGTCGCAAGTTGTCGAAAAACTTTTTTAAAAAGTTTAAAATTTCCCGCGACTGCAAAAATTAAGGCTCTGACATGAAATAATAGCAAATCTGTATCGAATCTGTCTCTTTTAGCACGCAGGTGCCACGCGACATTCCCATAATGGCTGCAAAGGCCGCAAAATTGTCGCCTATAGTGGCGAGGGGTTTGCGATGCACGCGACAAAAAGAATAAATATATTGCAGCCATACAGATTTGTCATTGCAGTGAGAGAATTGCACTAACATTTCGTGTATCTCACGACAATCGTGTGTTTAAAAACAAAAAACCGTGAAAGGTACGAAAAATCAGGTGGCAAATTTACCGCAGGTGAGCTACCCCTTTACAATTATGCACAGATGACCAGTTTCTGAGAATGGACTGTTCTGGGTCGATTTACAGCAGTGCAGAAGGTTCCCGGTTCGAATCCCACCCCTGCCCATTCTCCGTGTAATGTGGAGTTGCGTCAGGAAGGGCATCCGGCGAAAAACTTGTGCCAAATCTACATGCAAATCCATGTGGGATCTGCTGTGGCGACCCTGAGTTGAAACTGGGAGAAGCCGAAAGTAGCTTATTATTAATGACTGATTTAAAGCTACAGTGTGTAGGATTTAGGGGCATTTATTAGCATCATTGGAATACAGCATTCATAACCATCTGTTCATTAGTGTGTAATTACCTGCAAAAACGAATTCATGTGTTTTCATGAGCTCAGAATGAGCCCTTCATATCTACATAAAAGTGGGCCCCCTCATGGAGGCCACCATGTTGCACTACCATGTTGATACAGTAGCCCAAAAGGGACATACGCCGCCTTTCACATTCGGCAGCGTGGCCAGAAGACTGAAGAACGAAGAAGAGGAATCACTGGCTGCTCCCCCTTTACACTGTCTACTGGTCGCTAGTGCAGGCTAACAAGTTTGAGAACCTTCATTTTGGTGAAATAAAGGATCGTACAGTTTGCTTGTCACAGCATGAATCACCCTCACCAAAGAAGTGAAAACGTGAAGGAAAACAAAATCGTGATCGGCGACAGCATAGCGCAATCTGCAACCTCACCACCAGATGACACTAAATCCTGCACACTGCAGCTTTAACTAAGCGGCAACGGATATTCAATCACATGAAAATGTTCTTGCATTCATCGCCTGACTTGTGCTTTTCACTCATCTTCTCATAGAGTTGTATTTGGGCTGATAATGGACCGTGCAGATAGCGGTGCACTTATTCTGCATTTCACCGACTATGTGCCTTCTATAGCCAACTGGCTGCAAAAGCGATGCTAATTTAGTTGTGTTAAAAGGTGGGAGACACAATGCAATTTTGTGTTCCATATTTTTGCATAATTTAAGTCATGTTGATGCAGTTGCAAATATTTTTTTTTTTAATTATTACAAAATTAAACATTTTTTGAAAATCTTATTTGATGTCATACCACCACAATAAAAACATGCATAAGCACTGGGTTATTGTAGTTAGATGATGCAGTAGAAAAGACAAATTAATATTTAATCCTTGGTTTCCACAGGTCATTGGAAGCTCTCTCCTCTTTGTGCACGACCACACAGAAAATGCACAGATTTGGCTGATTGATTTTGGCAAGACTACGGCGTTATTGGAGGGTCAGACGTTACACCACGACATTCCGTGGCAGGAGGGGAACCGGGAGGACGGATACCTGTGGGGGCTGGAAAACCTCATCCACACGTTGCAGTCTGTAAATAAAGGAGGGAGCACAAATGAAACATGTCGCTCAGTCATCAAAGAAAACAGCCAAATGTCAGATCCATACGGTCAGTGACCTTTGACCCGCACAAGTAGGAAAAGCTATTTTAATGGGAGCCTTAAGGCGGGCTCGTACATGTTGATTTGCTTTGTGATCTCAGAGTGATGTTTAAAGGAGTGCAGCAATGCTGCAGGAAAATGAGTGAAGATTGTGTGGAGCGTAAGAAGATTCTTCTGTCGTTGGTTTTATTTGGTGCAGAAAGATTTTCGACTGACAGCCACAGAAATCACGTGATGGACACTGAACACAGCGAATTATTCACTAGCTAACGAGCAAAACTGACACGTATTCAACTTCCTACTAAATGCACAGAAGTGAAAGTGGAAGGAATGTGCATTTCAGTTCCTGGACCGGGAAGAATTCCTGTAAAAAAAATTTTTTTAAAAACTCAAAACAAAGATAAAGTGAGTCACAAACTCAGTTTGTATCAGCAGCTCCCAAACAAGTGGGGAGTAAACATGAAGTGCTAGAAAAGAATTCATTGAAGAATGAAAGATTGTACTTCAAAATGTACTGTAACTTTAAAAAAAAGATACCTGGGGTTATTATTATTAGTAGTTTTTAACGATTAGTGGTATTTGGGGGGAAAAAATTGGAGAACCACGGCTTTATATCCCAAACGCTCAGATTTGACGTGACGTGTCTGAGTGTATTCTCTATGCAAACTATAGTCACATGACTGCTCATTACGTCAATGTCGTACCCCATAAATAATTAGACTGTATGTCACTATTGTGACAAATTTCCTTTTAAATTGTGCTAAGTTTCAATCATTTATTTTATTGCTTTAATCAAACTGAGAGGGCTGCATTGAATAATTGTTTAGTTATTGATTAATCTGATTATTAGCTTGATTACATGATTGGTGTATAAATTGTTAGCAAATGGCCTTAAAAAGTTCAAGTTTTATCTGATAATAGTCCAACTTTCAAATGTCTCCAGTTTACAATCAATAAAATAGAGAAAAGGACCAAATCGTCTCATTATAAAAGGTGGAAGTGTCAGACCGCATTACGGAATAACGCAACAAAATGTAGTAAATTTTGATCTCATTATGTAATAACACCTGCATTTTGTAATACTCTGGCGTATTTTGTAATAAACAGCCTCAACATGATGTGTGATAAACTTCCCGCATTTTGTAATAAATTATCGCATAATGCAGTGGTTATTACTAAAAGTGGGAGCTGCACGTTTTTTTTTCTGATGAAAATGTAATAATGTAGTGCATTGTGTAATAACCAGTCAAAACGGACGTCTTCATCTGTACACATGTTAACAACAAAGTACGTGAACAAACTGATTCCTTGGACTCTGCAGTTAAGACCAATACGCTCTAAACCGCACAGACGGTGAATAAAACAAAAAGTGCAACAAAATGACACAAATGTAACGTTTTGTTTTTGTATTTCGCTGCACACTCGCTGTGGCTGCACGATTAATCATATTAAAATTGCAATCTCGATTCATGCCTCGATGCAGTCTCATTTCTCAATGACAACGATTCAATTTCAATTCAATTCAATTTATTTATATAGCGCCAAATCACAACATAGGCGCTTCAAATGCATTCGCACAATATTATTAATAATATTACATATTGCACTCAGGCTGATTATTGCAAACTGTGGCAGATTATTACAAAATGCGGATGTTATTACATAATGAATTGACAATGCATTACATTTTGTTGAGTTATTACATAATGCGGTGTTATTACATAATGTATTGCTACAGGAAGCTTTGTTGTTTTTTTTGTTTGTTTGTTTGTTTCTGATGCAGTTTAAAGGGCCGTTTCTTTATAATTGTTTAAGCACAAAACAGCTCCCTCAAACACTAAACAAAATCAATGCAATGGGCCTGAAAATTAGGATTTGGGGGCGCTGTTTCACACTTAAAACACTTGTGAAGGTGTGCCTCTTTAAGCATTTGATGAGTAGCAAAATCAGTAATAAATTTTCTGTGTGTTTTAATCAATCAAGTTGAATAATGGTTTCAGCTCGACACATTTATTGTCATTTCTTATGCAGTTTTCAAACTTGTGGTTATAAATGCTACAGTTTTTCCTCACAGCAGATTTTTATGCCTGGGTATACAAAATGTATGTATATGAAAATATGAGTAGGGGATTATCCCGTGTTAACCAGTAAAACACTATCCTAATATGTTAACTTGTTTTTATTGACTACCACTGAGACCACGGACTGAGTATAATACTTACACCGATTTCCATCTGATCAAACTCACATTTCTTCCCTGAATTTATTTGGGGCACATTAAGGTGACATCAAAAGGTGAAAGAGAGACCAGCACACTGCATACAATTCTTTTTCACTTTTGGTTAAGGCGTCACACCCTCAGCCGCACAAAGAATATAGAAGATTAATGTTTTCCTGTGTGTGACGAAATCCCACAGAAATAATCGCTTCAGATTGTCACAAATCTCTTTGCTACAAAGGAGTGTTTTGGAAGTGCAACTTTTCTCTTTTTCTTTTTTTTTAATAGTGGAATGTTCAATGTTCAACCAAGGCAAACACTAACATCGGCAGGCCTGAGCACGTTAGAACAAACAGTAAGCCTGCTGGTGAGTCAACACATTCTAAATAAATTACATTCAGACACGCAATAAAAACGCAACTACAAAATCAATCAAGTTAAACAAATGCCGAATAGAGAGCCTAAGAAGGTCATCTTTGATTGTTGTATATAGATTAACACCAGCTTGTCTTATTTCAAAGCTGAATACCGCCTCCTGCTGAGTAAACATAGGTATTACCACCACTTCATTAGCGGATGAAGTGCGGCGATAAATGGCAGTGATCGACTACAAATATATAGATATACAATAAACATTAATGAATAAATGACAAATGGCTATAAATGCAATGGGTTAGTCCAGTGTAAAGAAGCATATACAAAAATAGCATATATTTTCACAGCGACACGGTCATCGGAGTCTTCTTTACACCTCCGTACTGGTGAGAGAAACTAAAGTATGCAAAGGCGAGCCAAGATCCAGTGTCTACAATATTAAAAATTAAAATGTTTTCAAAAATACACATGTAATTGCAGTTGTTTGGAACAATGTGCTTTCACATTATTGGGGGTGAAAGCAACTCAGAATACTTAATCTACAGCTAAGGTCTTCCAAATGTATGCTTGAAACTACAATTAAACAAATCTTTCATTCCTTTGTGTGGATTTAAAACAAGGATGTAGCTACTATTATAAATGCTACAGTCTCTCCTGAAATTAAAGTAAGAATGAAGGACGTCTTCCTGCTGGCTCAATATTTGTCTTACCATGTTCATACCCACAGTGCCTACAAAAAGGGTTCACTTTTACTTGTGTATTTCTTATGGCATCTAATCAAAAGCAAGAAACTGAATCTTCTTTATACAATAATTTTAAAATGAACAAATCTCTATGTCACTGAAGTTAGATTAAATTTAAAACATACAATAATGGATTGCGTAAGCATTTATTGTCCTGGAATTTTATGTATTTTGCTGCGTTCATGTTACCCTCTACTCAAAAAAACCTCTTGGGCCTGCAGCACAGAAGCATCCCTGCAGCATTATGCTGCCACCACCAAGCTGTGGTGTGTCCAAAAAGTTCCATTTTGTTCTTATCAGACCATAGAACCTTCTTTCATCTGAATTTAGGGTCCCCTACATGCTTTTTAGCAAACTGGAGCTAAAATTGTATATGCTTTCTTTTGAAGAATGCCTTTCTCTGTGCTACTCGACCATAAAGGTAGGACTGCTGAAGCAACTGGGCAACAGTTGTTGTAAGCCATCGATAATTGCAGCCACTAAAACTCATTCAGAGTTATCGCTGGTTCCTTGGTGGCTTCCCTCATTCGTCTGGATTTACAGTGTTAGTCTTTCCATTTCTGACTACAGTCCAAAGGCTATTCAGTGACTCAGAAATTTTCTCACATCTATTCACTGGTTTGCGCTTTTCAGTCAACTTTTTACCGAGTTGCCTGGAGTCGTCGTCTTCATGGTGATGGCTTTGGCACAATCATCACCAGTTTGATCAGATTGTAGCAATTTGTTTTCACGTTGATATTAATAATTTTCCTCCCAAGTCATCTTTACTTGCACTCACGGTGCCGTTCCTGATTGAACGTTCCTCTTGCTACCAGATCCTACTTAGTCTGCACGTTTGGCTAGGCTCTGTTTATAGGCCCAGTCACACCTAGGCGTTTACCTCAGCGTTTGGTGAACGCGGTGAAAGGGAGAGAAAGGTGTCCAAACGTCAGCAAAAATCATGTTCCCGGAGTTTGGTAGCGAACCTCAAACGCAGCACGGCATTCTACACCGCGATGCTCGTGGAGGTTTGCAGAGGTGGGCTTTAGCCAGCGCTCCATTAGAACAAGCGGGACCTTTGCCAACATGGCAACGCGAGGGAGAGGGGATCGACACACCACTGTCCAGTGATTCTGAGCAGGCAGGGCGAAGTAGCACCCAGCGTAGACGATCGAACCACTAACTTCAGCTACTGGATGCTAACGTACATTTACTTGTACGGGGTGCTGCTCGGGAGTTGTTACAGAGGCAAGTAAAGAGGACCTGGGAGGAAGAGACATTGCAAACTAAACTTTCACTGGGAGATAAAGGATTAAAAAGCATAACTAAAAAAAATTATTGTATGAAGAAGGTTGATTTTCCTGACTTTTACTTTGATGTCATAAAGCAAATGTAAAAGTCCACAGGGGTGACTACTTTTTATAGGCACTGTTGGTCCAACAGATTGTTCATAAGTATGTAATAGTACTAAAGTTTTCATGGAACATAAAACATACACACAAAAAAACCCCTCCTAAATAAATAGGGGGGAGCACAGTAGTTACTTATTGCAGCCCTCACCACCAGTGTGGAAGGTGAGAAAATGCATGGCTCCAGTCTTTCAGTGTTCTGCTACCAGATGCCCAAAAAGGGCTTTGATTCCAGCGTTGGCCTTCTGTGTCAGTGTGGGAGGAGTGTTTGGATTTGTTTTCCGGCACTGCCTGAGCTCAATGTGGTGTCATAACTCTTCTCTGCCGTGTCAGAGCCCATGTGGTCATCGCGTCCATTTCAGAAATCCAGTTTCTATGAGTATAGAATCCAGCAGTGCGAGCTCCTGCAGCGGACCGTTTCAGATTGGGGTGACGCTGAGATCTTCGGACAGAGAAAAGCCTGAGTCACGGTCACGTGCGGCTTTCTCAGCTTTGGTGTGTCTCCTCATGTCCTCGTGTCCGTAGCTGGCGTGGCGCTTCAGCAGCAGCTTGGGCATGCAAAATGAGGAGGGATGGAGGTCTAACGCCACGCCCGGATCAAGGCCCGTCCCTGAGGAGACGCTAGGGGCAGAGCCAGCATTTGTAATGGCTTCTGGAGATTTGGGCATTACTAAGGGTAGGCTCTCTGCCTCGTAGCTTTGCTCATCGTAGGCATAGTTGACGTTGCCACAGGGGAAACTCTGGAGTTTAGCCAGGTCCACATTAGGGGTTACTGTGGTAGTGCCACCTGCTGGGGTCTTATGAGATGATGGGTGTTGTGGAGCCTGAGCCCGGCAGGAAGGGGATGTCGTTGAATTGCAGAGGCTGGAAGGGTTGAGATGGGTGCTGTTGGTGCAATCACAACCATCCTCCCTGCATCCTGAGGATGGGTTGCTGGTCTGAGGTGATTCTGAGGTCAGTGAACTTGAGAACGGCATGGATTGAGTGTGAGCCAGTGCTTTTTTCCCCCTGCTGCTGTTTTCCAAGACCCACGAGCCGTATGTGGGGTTCCACAGGTTCTTAGTCTTGTTCTTCAGCTTCTGGCTCCCAGAAGAAGCAGAACTGTTTCTGGAACAAGATTGTTGGTGGAGAGGCTCGGGGGTGAGCCAGGAACCTCCTGTGCACATGTCTGCTGCAGGCAAATCAGGAGCAGGGACAGGCTCAGCCCAAGATGGCTCCAACATCGCGCTGTGCGACGCCACTTCGTGGTGGATAGGATGGGTTCTTTGGAGGAGCAGATGGGGTTTGGTCGGCTGTGGTGGAAGCGGGGTGGGACTCACGCCAAGGGACGGGAAATCAAGCTGGGAGGAGGGGTCCTGAGAAAAAGAGTGGGACACCAGGAGTGGAGTAAGGCTGGTGGAGTTGTGATCAGAGGGTCGGATTACAGTGGTGCCACCGTCCTCACTGGTGGGGGCATATTCCACTGGAAGGGGTGTGTTGATCACATCTGGGTCCTGGATCAAAAACACAGAAGGAAGGAAAGAATGGATAAGAGAAAAGTTAAGGATATACTTGAACAACTACATTTATTCAACAGTAATATCACTTTTATGTGTAGCGTGAACTATACCTGAGTGCAATAGTTGATTCTCTCCAGTATAGTTGAGAAGTTGGGCCTGTGCTCAGGGCAATGCTGCCAACACTGGGTCATGATCCGGTAGCTACACAGTAACACCCACATGGAAAGGTAAGTTACCCTGTTCCCAGGGTGAAAAATAATTCGGCATGCTACAGTGGCTGGTCTTATCATGCTCCTTTTTTGTACAACCCCAAATCAGAAAAAGTTGGGACAGTGTTCATTCATTCATTTTGTGAACCCGCTACTTCTACAGTGCATAATATCATTAAACAATACATGGAATCTGCAGGAATTTCAGTGTGTAAAGGGCAAGGGCGCAAGCCTAAGCTTAACACTCGTGATCTCCGATCCCTCAGACGGCACTGCATCAAGAACCGTCATTCATCAATAGCTGATATAACCACATGGACAAGGGATTACTTTGGGAAACCTTTGTCAAGCACTACAATACGGAGTTACAGTCACAAATGCCACTTAAAACTTTAGTGTGCAAAAAAAGAAGCCTTATGTTAACCTTGTCCGGAAGTAGTGTCGACATCTCTGGGCTCAGAAGCATCTGGGTTGGACCATCACACAGTGGAAATGTGTACTGTGGTCAGAAGAAACAGTATTCCAGATCTTTTTTTGGAAGAAATGGACGCCTTGTACTCCAGATCAAAAACAAAAAGGATAATCCAGACTGTTATCAGCAAAAAGTCCAAAAGCCAGAGTTTGTCGTGGCATGGGGTTGTGTCAGTGCCCTTGGCAAAGGTAATTTATGCTTCTGTGATGGCAGCATTAATGCAGAAAAGTACATTGAGATTTTAGAGCAACATATGCTGCCTTCAAGATGACATCTTTTCCAGGGACATCCATGCA
>OMMV01202409.1:0-14658 GCA_900302635.1 Chatrabus melanurus
CCCAGCTGCACGTGGACACTGTGGCCAGCCCTGTCTTGGTGTTCCATGCCTGCGATCCCAGGGAGCAAGAAAGCTCAGTTGCATTGCAGCGCATCGCCGCATACACCTCATGGATGGCACCCACCCAGGCTGCCACATCCAAAAAGTAGCCATCAGAGCGCTTTCTGTTGCCTCACGATAGCATTCCACCAGCACTGAACCTAACAACACCTCATTTTGGATGCACTGATAAATGTGTACTTGTTATTGGAAGAACCTGGGCATGAAAATGACACCTTTGTCGGTTGGAAACTAGCAATGACACTTGCTCTCTGTTGTGTGTTACTTTGCACGTTGTGGATGATAGGGCCCATGAAATTCATCACAATTGCTACAGGCACCCCATCAAAGAGCATGAATGCAGTAAGGCTACATTTATGTTTCATGGTTTAATGCTGGAGATGTTTTGGTAAAGTCCAATCATTTTATGCTGACATTTCGGGCTACGTTCATGTTTGTAATTGATTTTAGAGCACAAAAAGCGCTGTCATTCCTGTGCTGTCCACCTGATTTGGAGTTGTCCTCAATTTAGACTCTTCCAAATCAATTTAATTTGTATAGCGCCATATCTCAAAAGACATCATTTCAAGCCACTTTACATATAGAGCTATATAAAGAGAACAATACACATACAGAATGTATAGAGACTCAACATTTCCCCTAAGAGTGAGCACAAGACGACAGTGGTGAGGAAAATCTCCTCTTTTAGCACAGGAAGAAACCTCAAGCAGGACCAAATTCTCCTTGCGGGGGGGGGCATCCGCCATGACCCATTGAGTAACAGACAATTAAAATAAGTATTTTGTCAATGTCCCAATATTTATAGACCTAAAAATAAAATATGGCATCTGTATTCCCACTGAGGTCCTTTGTCAGAAACTGGAAGCATATGCCAGTTAAGGCCCCAAAAATGCGCCCTTGAGCATGTCGGGATGAGGAATTGTCAAAATGATATAATTATTATCACCAACCCCCCACCACCACCCCAAAAAAACTCCACATAAACAGCAACAACAAAAAACAATCAACCAAACATTATCAAGTTCTTCTGTATTCATTTTTTTCCAGACCAAATAATTAATAGAAAAAATGTTTAATGATCTCTAATAAATTGGGCAGTGAGCAGTATGTTTTTGTATCACAAGTGGAGTTTCTATCTGTGGTGCCTCATCTGTGAGGAAAGAAGGCTTTTTGCTACTGAATATTTTAGTGACAGTTACACTGAGCCTGCAGAGTCGTTTTGCCTGGGAAGATGTCAAACATTTGAGAGGAGAAACACATTTACATTCATGCATTCATCAGATGCTTTTATCCAAAGCTGCTTGCAATCACAGGAGCTTCCAAGCAACGACTTGGCCGGAAGCAATTTGGGGCTCAGACACACTTTGATGCATGGACAGATTTAACTGGGGTTCAACCCCCTAAGCCTGCGGTTAATGGAGAACCAGCACATCATATGTTTGCTATTCTCGACTCAAAAACAAAGTGGTGAATAATGTGGCGATCTTCATTCATTCGTTCATTTTCTGAACCTGCTTATTCCAATTAAGGGTCACCGTGGGGCTGGAGCCGATCCCAGCGATTGTGGCAATCCTTTTTCTTTCAAATTTGCAGTAACTTCATTTGCAACAGCAGTACAACTAAAACACAATCTGTACTGCTGCTGTACTGAATTGAGAACAATACACCATCTGCACTGATCATTTCTGCTATTCATATTATTGACTCATTTAACATATATTTTTCAATTAAAGATTCAGTTCAATTAATTTAATTAAAGTTTTGGCCTACCTTTTACACTTAATTATGGTTGGGGTTTCAGTTAGACATCCTCAAAGTCTCACATTTATACGACTGTCTATGCAGACACTCTTACTTTATTAACAAATTTGTGCTCAAAATGCCTCATTTAACATTTTTATCTAAGTTTATCACTTTAATTGTTAATAAAATATCATATCCCAATCCCTTAAATGTAAAATTTTTAATTAGAGGGACTGTGTATAAAAATGGCTTTAATTCCTAAATGGTTAATGTAATATTTTTCTTAAACCCATTGAATTAAAGCTAAACGTCTACACTACAAGTACATATTGATTGTTTCATTTCAACTCCTTTGTGGTGGAGTACAGAGGTAAAATCACAAAAATTGTCAGTGTCCAAATACTTATGGACCTGACAATAATAATAATAATATTTGACTTTTGCTAGAGTGAAAAAAAGACCAAACATTCCATTTTAATCAAAATTCTAAGGTGCCTAAAACTTTTCCACAGTGCTGTTCCCACTTAGCATAGACTGGAAATCCGCTGTATTTTCGGCGTGTGGTTTGCGGCTCCCTGCGGCACATTTTACACACTGACACCCTTCAGCTCAGCGGAGGAGAATGACATCATCACCTCTGTTACATAAATAGCAGGTGACAGTGATTGGCTCACATCTGACTTTTGTTGCGAATCAAAACCAGCAAATCAACAAAAGAGCATGTCCCCTTTTTTTTCATCTAATGTGATTAAATTATCATTTTGATTGGTCAAGTCTCCTGCCCCGCCCCTCTGGCGAGCACCACAGCTTGGCTGACTTTGACACAACTTGGGCGAATGATGCATCTGACGGCCGTGTGGCAGCTTCGTCAGAATGGCCCTGATTAGCCCAACTGGGGCATTTACTGTGGGAAACATGTGGCACTTCAGCCTTTGTGACATCATTGTTTTTGTTGTGGTTGTGCTGGCTTCGTGTATTCTGTTGAGGCTTTCAGTCAACTTTCATTCGTTCTTTACTCACCGTTTTAGTGCTTCTAGCTTCTTTCCTACTGTACATTTCCTTTCCTTTCCTTTCCATCCTCCTCCTCGCAGCTCCCTTGTCTCTTTTTCGTCCCTCTGCTGTACTCAGCCCTCGATTTAACTCCTTCATCTTCTCTCTCTCGCTGTCTCTCCTTACATTCAGCTCTCTCGACACACTGCTCTCTCTCTCTCCCTCTCGCTCTCCTCCCTGTCATCCCTCCTTTCTCCTCCACTCTTTGTCCCTCATTTTCATCTTTGTAATCATATTTTTACTGTAACAGTCCGGCGCCTTGAGCCGATGCTTTTAAATGGAAACGTGAATGAACACGGGTGTGCACGTACACCGCCGTTTTCTCGCTCTGGACATTTCACATGCAAATGTATATACAAGTCACACACACGAGCAGAAACAAGGACACACAAGGTTATGGAAGCAGCTTTAGCGCAGAAGCAGAGAATTTCACATATCATCTACGTCTATGCTGCAAACGAGCATTGTGCACGGAGGCAGACTGGAACTGATTTGAGTACTCTAAAACATTGCTGTCATAATGCATTCATCTTTCCCCCCTGCTGGTGATAGAGAGCGTGCACGCCACCTAATGGCGAGAATGTACAGCATCGACACAGCTGTGCTGTGTGGCAGATGGGGGAAGGGAAAGGGGGGATTTGAGAGAACTCATTTGTTTGCTGAGGGTTGGCGCTGTGAAACTGTGAATGTGTGTATTTAGTTGTGTTTGACATCGTGCATATGCTCTATGACATCATGTGGCTTTTCATCACAGTAAAAGTAAAATTTGGTTTGTTGCCCCGTGCAGGACAAAGCTGATGTTTTCTAATCAGCAGAAACGCCAGTCTGGACCAGATGGGTGTTTGGTTAAAAATGGGTTCTCGAGGCACGCGACCTTTGTGTGGCTTGCATTTGAAGGTTCATAAAATATGCTAATTGCTGTTACACAGAGCTAAATGCAGTGCAAAGTACTTTGTCCAACAAGCTGACCAAAATCCAAACATATTCACTCTTGACTAATTAACAAAGTATTTCAGCCATACCTGCTGTCAACAGTTTTTTAAAACAAAGTTGAAGATATACAGGCACGTGTGTCTTTTTGACAGCTGTGTTGCTTCATGTATGTATTAGATGCTGTACATGTTTCAGAGCTGAAATGATTAGACTGTTAAATAAATCAAAGCAATTTTTAAGTAATTTTTCAACACAAAATGCCACCCACTGGCTCATTACAACTTTTCCACTTCATGCAAATGTGCCATAGCTATTATTTTTATTACAATTTATAGATTTTACATTAATCAGTTATCGAAAACAATCATCAACATTTTAAACAATAAAGGACAAGCTTATTATTTGGAAGGCTAAAATAAACAAAGATTCAAAAAATCTAATCGAGTTAAAGCGAACGCGGTGTTGCTGCACCATCTCAGGTTTTATTCAAAATCTGATTTCTGTACAGTATTTTGGCTGTCTTAGTGTGGAGGTCATTTTTTAAGATTCAGTACCTCTAGAAATATAAGCCATGAAGTTTGGTGAGAACACAGACAAATTTGTTTTCAGCAGATCAGAAAGATGTAAAGGCTCCAGCCAGTGCCAAGTTCCTTATTGGCCCTTGAAGATGGAAAAAAAAGTTCAAAATGTGGAGTAGTACGATCTCAAAAATTACCCCTAAATGTCTATATAAATGAAAGTATCCATATTTCATCTTACCAACACAGTCCTTGATGATTATTATTATTATTATTATTTTGGCATTTCCAAAGGTGATCCTTCCACAGGTTCACCTACGGAAACCTTATGACTTTTACTTCCTCTAGATAGTCAAGTTTGATCGTCTTCTCTTATTATTATTATTATTATTATTATTATTATTGTACCCCTGACTGAAAAGGGCAGAGGTATGTAGGAATGCCAAAGAATTTTGTCCCTCCGTCTGGAGAGAGGTAGGTCAGTGCGATAGGACTGGGGCTACCAATATGTACACCTGGGTTTGATTCCGAATGACACTCCCTGTCTGTGTCTTTGGACAAGACACTTCATCTGCATTGTCCCAATCCACCGAGCTGTAAACGGGTAACGGCTTTGGCTGGGGAAGTAACCTGCGATGAACTGGCGTGCTGTCCACGGGGAGTCGTACTGTCTCATTCGCTTCAGGTTACAGTGTCCGGAGATAAGTACCGGCACCAATGGGCCTCAGGGCGTGTGTAGAACTTTTAAATAAAATTTTAAATATCAGAACAACTATTAAAGGCATTTTTAAAATTTGGTTTATATAATCTGTGCCACTAGGAGAGATGTAGTGCAAAATTTAATTTGATGAATTTTTGAAAACATTTTTATACTTTATTCAAATTATGAACTTTGAAATTTTCTCACTATTAAAATTTTCCGACTGAATTTACAAAAATTATTTAAGCAATACTTTGTTCTTTTTTGTACTCGGTAAATTTTCATTAGATTGATATCTATGGTTAAGGTATTCATAAATTCTGACCTATAAAAGGTGATGTTGTGTGGCAGATTTTGATGGGTTGAGGGCATTAATAATCCTTACTTTTTCACAAAAATAAAGCTGAAATAAAATCTTCTGCAAAACCTCTCTTCACATTTCTATCCACACTAAACACAAAGTTACACTATTAGATGTTGCTAAGTAAGTGCAGGCTTTTAACTATTGTGTAACTCTATGTTTTGTTATCTGTGTGTCTCAGCCTGGCCCAGGTACCGTGTGCTGCGTGTCCAGGACTTGGGCCAGTACAACCTGGAGATTCTGTCCGCTAATCTGTCTGATGACTCACTGTACGAGTGCCAGGCCCCTGATGCCGCCCTGAGATCCAGGAGGGCCAAACTCACCGTGCTCAGTATGTGTGTCCTCGTTTACGTGTGTGTAAGATGAGATCGTGTGATTTGCTAACATTACCCCTTTACGGCCTCCAGTCCCACCAGATGACCCGGTGATAGATGGAGGTCCGGTGGTGTTGCTGAATGCGGGCGAGTCCTACAACCTCAGCTGTGTGTCTCGAGGGGCCAAACCGCCTTCTGCAGTTGAGTGGCTCAAAGATGGCCTACCTGTGGACGGGGCTGTCAGTACGACTGTAAGTTTACAACAACAACAACAACAACAAAAACCACACATAATGAGCTGTATTTACAAATTTTGCATCAACATCCCTGTTATCAGGAGGTGCTTCCCGACAGAAAGAGATTCACCACTCGTAGCTACCTGCCAGTCCAACCAGTCGACACAGACACCGGGAGGAACTACAGTTGTATAGCCACCAATCTGGCTGCTCCCACCGGCAAAAGCACAACCGTCACCCTCAATGTGCACCGTAAGCAACATTGCTCTCTGAAAGGCGTCACACTGTGCAAAATGTGTTACCTACATTTTGTAGTTACACGTGGCTGTGGTTTTATGTCCAACATCCCCAAAGTCTCACAATTCTATGATTTTGCATTTAGAAGTTGTCCTGGTGTAAGCAAACTTTAAGCCGAAACGGCTGGTTTTAGACTTCTGGGACATATGTCACAGAAATCCACTTATGTCAACAACCATATTTATTGCATTACATATATATAATTTTACCATGTTTCAAATAGCTTGGTGTGCTTGCAATATTTCATTTCAGGCCTAGAAGCATGGCCATTGCAGTTCGCGCTGAAATGGCATCCAAATTGCAACATGCAGTGGATGCAGTAAGACTGTTGTTTTATGGGTGTGTTCTCGTTTTTCAGACTTGCCAACAGTGACCTTGTCAATCGAGCCTCGCTCAGTCCTCGAGGGGGACAGAGTCACCTTCACCTGCCAGGCGCACGCCAATCCTCCTATTATGGGCTACAGGTTTGAACCTTGCCATCCTGTGCATGTGTAGTAATAGCTAACCTAGCCAAACAGTGATTTTTTTTATTTAACTTTCACCTATGAGGGAGTGTGTGTTTTTTAAATCCACCCTATTGAAGCCATAAAAAAACAAACAAATACTTTACACACATTTGCAAATAGGATTTTTTTTTTGTAATAGCCATTTGTTTTGTGATGATCCAGCACCATCCAATTCAGAAACTCATATTCCAGAATAAAGTCAGATGTTTGATTTTATGTCTTATTATTGTTGTTATTGTTATTACTATGTAATAGTACCCGTGGGCATGAATACAGTAAGGGCTATGACAATCTGACATTTGAGCCCCAGTGACCTCAGACTTCACTTAAAATTCAGGAATCCACCTGTTTGCGCCACATTTGGTCCAAATCGGGTTGAAAATCAAATTTGTTGATGGTGCCAAAATGAATTCTTTAAGAACAATTTCAGGGTCAGCCTTCATTGATATAGTAAGATTGGTAGAAATCAACAAAGAATCAGCAAAGAGTTCTGGGAGGACTAGGTCAACAAACAGACAGGCTGACATGACCTTGACCTCAGTGATTGACCTGTGGCATAGTTGACCTTGCTGGGCAATTCCAGAACCAACCTACATATATGTGCTAAGTTTGGTGCAAATCGGAGTGAAAATCTTAAATATTGACCTTTGACCCAATGACCTTGACCCCAATGATTGCCCTTTGGCAAATTTGACCTTGCCTGTGCAGTTCTAGAGGCCACCTACATGTGTGTGGCAAGTTTGGAGGACATTGCATTGAAAAAAAAAAATCCAATTTTTGACATTTGACCCCAGTGACCTTGACCTTTGCCAAAACAAACCCTTAAAGGACAATTCTGGGGTTGACTGTCTTCCACATGTCAAATTTGGTGAAAATGACCAAAGGACCTGGGAGGAGTAGGGGAACAAAAAAACCAAATAAAAAAACAAAACCCAGTTTCTCAAATTACAGTATTATTATTATTATTATTAGTAGTAGTAGTAAATTACAGTTACTGAAGTTGAAAATTGACTCGAATTTCTTAATTCCTTTGTAAATAAATGCAATTACTACCTGGCTGTTTTTCACAGATTTTGAAAAATTCAACATAGCGTTAAGTTTTTATTTCTTTATTTGTTCATTTATTGTTGCTGTTTTAGTTTCTGTTTTACAAAGGAAAAGAACACATTTCTCTGTTGTCTACTTGCTGATGGAGGCCGTAATAACGTCTTGTTACTTGATTTTGCATATTAACAATAAATGAAATTGTTCTTCATGTTTAAAAAGAGATTTTTAAGATTTGTAATTTGCAAATATTTGATGGTCCGGTGGCGAATGTGCACACAGCGTGCTTATCGTGTTTGTAACACTTTGTGTTGTATCTCCAGGTGGGCCAAGGGCGGCGTCGTTCTGCAAGGTGCCAGAGAGAGCATATTCACCACCAAGGCCGACCACTCCTTCTTCACCGAGCCCGTCACCTGTCTCGTTTTCAACGCCGTAGGAAAGACCAACGTCAGCATCCTGGTGGACGTGCACTGTGAGTCACACGCCGCTCATCTTGTCTCCTTCCATTTGCGCCCGCTTCACTGACGAGCCCGGACGGAAACGCTGCTGTTGTGATTTGTTTTCTCCGAGCAGCTTCTCCCCTTTAGACGAATATTAGTCAGACACAGCAAGGGGTCGGTAAGGCCGCATCATCTTTGTCTCTGTCTGTAGTCGGTCCAATCCTGTTGGTGGAGCCGCAGCCAAAAACAGTGGACGTGGACTCTGATGTCGCACTCAACTGCAAATGGGCTGGAAACCCTCCGCTCACGCTCACCTGGTTCAAAAAGGGTTCCAACATGGTAAGAAGTAAAAAGCAGCTCCTCTGTTTGTTTTGTTTTCTTCCTCTGTTGTTACAAAGTGATTACCTACACGCTTAGATTTGCAATGTTTGTCGCATCCTATCGTGATGTCTTCCTTTTCCACTCATATCTTGTTTCTTCTTTGCATTGGATTAATAAATCATGTAGTCCTTGCAAGAAGAAACAAACCGGATTTTGATTTACCTTTAGCAGCGGTGAAAGACAGACAGCCACATTTGACTTTAGTGCAGAGACGACCGTTTTTATATCAGGTAAACCAGAATAATTGTGTGATATTACAGAGAATTTAAGCTGTAGTATCACAAAAAAAAAGACTTTTTAATCAGTCATCAGAGCCAGAGCTTCCTATTTTAATATATCAGTGTGCGGATCATCAGTGGGAGTCTGATTTATTTATTTATTTATTGCTGTTTTAAGTTCAGAATCTACATGCTTTGACTTTATTTCCAGCAGCTTCTCAAGCTCAGTCTGCTAAAGTCTGGGGCTGTAAAGGTCACTGGATACTAACTTGAATAGAGAGATTGTGTCGGAGAGAGCTAAAAAATCCCCCCCCACCATTACGAAGGAAGACATGGCGTGCTCGTAACTTCGCCACACAGCTGCTCCAGGCTCTTGTGCAATAGCATCGTTTGTGTTGAAGTCTTTGACACTGTTTCATCAGGAAAATGTTAAATGGATCACAATGACAAAAAAAAAACAAAACAGCTGAATTATTCTACCAAGTCTTCATGGAGGATGATCTTTCTGTGTTTTTCTCTGAAACATTTTACACACGGGTTTAACAGTATCAGTAGTTAAAATGTTTGGTTTCTCTCTGAATCATGACTTTCCATTGTTAGATACCTATGCAGCTGTTATCAGTAAATATGTCACTTCTGAATATTTGAAAATTGTGAGACAGTATATTACCACAGAAAGTCAGTTCTGCACCATAATCGTGGAATTTAATTAATAGAAAATAATTGCTGTGTAATTTACAGTTGCAAGATTAAAAAAAAAAGAAAAAAGAAGAAGTTATTTATATTTACTGTACATTTGTGCACTCTTATGGTTTTATATGTTAGGAATAATTTCACATCACAATCGAGACTTTTATTTTTGGACTCTTTTTTTTTTTTTTTTCTTCTTTCTTTAACTTCACCACAGGTTCTCAGTAACAGCAACCAGCTGTACTTGAAGTCCGTGAACCAAGCTGATGCTGGTCAGTATGTGTGTAAGGCCATCGTCCCACGGATCGGAGTCGGAGAAACTGAGGTCACGCTCACCGTCAACGGTCAGTAAACGCACAGAAATGAATTTTTGGCACGTATTTTTCCAAAAAGAAAAGGCTTGACACGCTTACTTTATTTAAATAAAGAAAGAGGTTTGACTGTCAGAGTTCTTTCTTTGCCCTCTTGTTTTTGGCTCAGGTCCTCCCATCATCTCCAGCGATCCAGTCCAGTACGCGGTGAGAGGAGAGAGAGGCGAGGTGAAATGCTACATAGCCAGTACGCCGCCTCCGGATAAGATTGTAAGTGAAAGTGTCACAGAAAGATAAGAAAATATTCTACAGCATACCAAATGTTACGCTGTGATTAATTATTCAGAAGAAGCCGAACAAGAAAAAGCTTTGGTGACAGAAAGCACAAGGTTGTACTTTTTAGTCTTACAACAGTTTGTATTTTACTGGTACTGTACCTTTCTGTTCCTAAATGGCTCCACTCCTGCACGGTAAATGCTTTTAGCCGCTGCCCCCCTTTTCTTTTTGAGCGGTGACTCACCCTGAAACCCTGCTAGAATTTTCCTTCAATCCATCACATAAACAAACCAACACTAACATTAAGACGGGCTGCTTTTAGCTCCCGCGACGGAAATCATCCCGTGTGCTTTCTGCGCTCGGCTGTATCACGGAGACGCTGTAGTATTTCCTCTGTGACTGATCCGTCCTGACTTGGAGTGCACGCTCCTAATGGAAGGAGCGAAGGAAGGGACAGAAAGAGATTTATAAAATATAAAGGGCGGGAGAGGAACAGTTGTCCCAGTAAACGCCACAGCCGGGAGATTCTCTTTTGGCGGAATAAGTGGGCAGATTATGGGAACATGTGGGTTTATGCATAATTAACTTCGCTTAGTACAGAAACTTCAATGCTGAATAATACAGCTGCTTTTAGGGCTTTGAAGTTGGAGGATGTGCAAGATTCTCACCAAGTGAGTCACCTCCACCCACCTACTGTCCCGTCAGTGTGGAGTAGAAAAACCTACAAACTGTTGCTGATGTTTGGAAGTCAATATATAATTCCTCCTGTTTTGTTTGTGAAGTGCTTAGTCAATTCGCGGTCAGCTATCTATTGCACAGTGCGGATACCGATGTGACTAATTCACCAACCCAACAAATTCATTCGAAAAAAATTTGGCATAGCGCACGATATTCCACCAGTTTGTCCGTCTGTGCATGCATGCACGCCTCAGTGGATGTTACCTTATCTCTGCGTGCAATATCAATATTCCTCTGGTGTTTTTAATTGTTCATATCTTACTATATTCTTGTTATATTGCGTGTTCGTTATTTGTCTTTTTTTATTGATATTTTTCTCTTGCTATCCACTTTTCTGCTGTAGCACTGGAATTTCCCCACTGTGGGACTAATAAAGGAATATCTAATCTAATATGTAATCTAATGAACTGCTAATCGTACGGTCTAAATTTTGGTGTTAAATTATTTGCAAGACAAGTTTCTGTAAGCCCGAATAGAATGCTTTGACAAAACCTGAATCATTGCCATGGTAATGACCAAAAACAGCAAAATTCACCCACTACTAAGAAGTCCGTAACCACTAAGGCTAGAGAGTAGAATTTAACGGGAAATGCCTGTTTTCCCTAACAGGAAATGCCTGTTTTGATTTTTGATGCTGATGAAATGACCCCTCAATGTATTACAGTAAGAGATCAGCAAAACTGAATGAATGAAGAGAATAAAAAGGAACAGAATGCCATCACAGTCCAATACCTGCTTATCGTTCAGCTTATGGTGGCATACCCTCCACAATCAAGACTGTACAACTCGTCCAAAAATCTGTCTGGAAGAGGCAGCTTGGAAATTAGTAGACTGTGCACTGTTGAAAAAAATTTGCCTGGTTTTACTAATCGTTAACTCTTTTGCATCATTAATTTAAAAAAACAAAACATTTTTTTTGAGGTTAGTCTTACCTTGTTTTTGTACCAACATATGGTTTAGAAATACCAGCCATGGAAACATGGAAATTTAAGAAAAATCACACAAAAGTCCCTGTACACATATGAATCGTGGAAACGATCGTGCATGTACCGTGACTTCCTAATGACGTCACACCGAGTTAATAAATCTTCCGATGTTTTGCAGCAGAAAGTACATGCTGTAGAAAGACAAACATTGGCTTCATCGAAAGATTAGAGTCTGTACTAATCCGAGATGTCTTTTTTTTTTTTTTTTTTTAATGTCAGCGTGACGTCACACATCCTTGTTTTGGCGTCTGCCTCCACATGCTAGCTGCTGAGCTCTTACGCTTGCTACGCCCTTCCACGCTTAAGGCGGTGAGGCCATCTTGTGGTGGCTAAGTGTAATCACGCTTAAAATCCCAAAGGTTTGCGCTTGTGACAGACATTCCTCATGTGTATTTTTAGCATTTTTTTATGCAAATGCACATTTTTATAAAAATGGCACAACTCCATTAATTGGGATCTTATTTGATAATGAAAATATTTGTTAGTTACGTCCATGTATCAGACCTGTCAGATAAACTACTACATTCAACAGAAAACATAAAAACTTGGTAGGAAAACTGACTAAATGTGGAGGATTTGAATACCACTTTAATGTGTTTATATGTGTATGTGCCAATGGCTTTATCTGTAACTTGGTAATTTAATGTGTATTTGTGCTTGTTGTTACAAAAAGGACATAATGGAACAAAACATTTATGTAAAAGTTCGGATCTACAGTAATATTTTATTTTGTATGATCATTTTTAACATTTTCTATTATATTATTGTTGCATTGAAGTCAACAAATGATCTAATTATAATTAACAAACTCTGTTTGAAGGCGTTATGGTTGCATGATGTATAAACTCCGTAGGTGTGGGCGTGGAAGGAGAATGTGTGGGAGAAGGAGAAGGGGACCCTGCTGGAGAGGTACACGGTGGAGCAGAGCAAACCGGCAGCCGAGGGCGGCGGCGTCCTCTCCACCCTCACCATCAACAACGTGATGGAGTCCGATTTCATGTCGACTTACAACTGCACGGCGTGGAACTCGTTCGGCCCGGGCACCATGATCATCTCACTGGAGGAGACTGGTGTGTTGCAGCATTTATTTATTTAATGAATACGGTACAAACCATCAAATCACCGATCACACATTTCTTTGTAGTGAGAGTGTTTATTCAGCAAATTAATATTATTTTAAAATCATAATCTTATTTTTATGAAGTTTGCGATTTTTAGATGAACTAGCTAATAGTTACTGTGGGCACGAAGACAGTAAGGGCTACAGCAATCTGACATTTGACCCCAATGCCCTTGACCTTCACCCGAACGTTTGACCTGTGGATGGCTTTGCACGGGCAATTCTGTAATCCACCTAAGTGTGTGACACATTTGGTCCGAATTGGGTTGAAAATAGAGCCACACAATTAATCGCACTGCAGTCGTAATCGCGATATTCGCCTGCGCGATTACACAGTCGTCAAATAGTGCGATTTAAATAAATGAATAGATCATCACAGCCTGCACTGAGTGTGCGCTGCTGTGGTTTGTGCACTTTATGTGCGCCACCATTAAAATGCAGGCAATTTTTTTCCTCCACCAGAGTAGAATAGAAAGCCATTATTGGCATTGTACATCAGGTATACAACGAGATTAGGAAGTTATCCGTCGGATGTTGTCAACCTTTAAACTTGTTTGGTGAAGAATGATGAATGTGTCACTGTGGAGTTTATTGCCTTTTTTTATTTATTTTATTTTATAAACAACAACAAAAAAAACAAAACACATGAATGAAGAAGGATCACCGCTCTGAGTTGTTTTTTGTTTTTGTTTTTTCTCTCTGTCCTCCTGCGCACTTCTGCTCTGTGCACGCGAGACAAACACCTGCTTTTCAACTTTTCTCAAGGACACATATTAGTATAAAGTCATTTTCATTTGGAGACGAGAGTTAAGTGTGATTGAAATAAAGTCTAAAATGTGATTCTGTTTGAACCACTGAGTTTTTGCACCGAAATAGCAAATGGCTTCCTAGTTAAAGCTCATTGCGGAGCGTTGAACAGTTGAACAGTTGAACAGTTGAACAGTCACGTATTTGTTAAAACATGTAAACCTGCAGAAAATAATGATATATATTTTTTTATTCAGGTTTTAACTTGCAAGGAGCAGATTTAAAAATTAAAATAGTCCAGATTTAAGTTTTGCTCACAATAAGATAATTCAACACCACATGGAGTTGAAATGAAACAATCAAAATGTGCTTTTACGTGTAGTGATTATAAATATATCACAGGTACCATTTAGGAATGACAGCCATTTACAGCACTACGCACAGTTTCTCCAGTCACAGCCGCAGAAGCCTGTAACTCCTTCAGAGTTGTCTGGGTGTCTTGGTGGCTTCCCTCACGAGTCTCCTTCTTGTATGGTCACTCATTTTGAGAACTGCCTACTCCAGACAGATTTACATGCAAATCAGAAAAAGTTGGGACGGTATGGAAAATGCAAATTAAAAAAATTTAAAAAAACCTGCAGTGATTCTTACATTTACAGTCCACACAAAACATGAAATATCTTTGGTTCATAGTGTCTGCAATGAAATAGAAGTCAAAGTAAGTGTAAGGATCACTGCGGGGTTTTTTAAAATTTGCATTTTCCATACCATCCCAACTTTTTCTGATTTGGGGTTGTACAGTACCACATTATATGTATTAATGACTGAGGTAAGTGAAGTTCAAGACATATTCAGTGACTTGGAAATTGTTCATGTGTCCATTCCCCTGACTTGTCTGAAGAAAACTGGCTGTAAAAGTGGTGATTTGTATTAACAAGAATCAGTTTGTCCAATTATTTATGGGCTCTGAAAATGGTGGGACTGTGTAT
>OMMV01202410.1:0-11221 GCA_900302635.1 Chatrabus melanurus
TCTTGACCAAAGATAGGGAAATGTGGGTTTAGCTGCTTGGGCTGCTGCCACCGCGACCCGGACCCGGATAAGGTCAGAAAATGAATGAATGCAACATTCTACGATGGAAGTAAATTGATCACACTTCCACCTAGTTCGATATTTTTTGCAGGATCAATTTTCTTACATTTAAATGGTTTAGTTAACTTTATTGTTACTTCAATTCTAGCATCAAAATTGTTTAATTTTTCAATTCATAATATCAGATAAGCTCAGCCCATTAAATTTTTTAACAGTATTTGCTTCAAATCATTTGTTCAAAAACTTGTTTTATGCATTTTTCTGTAGTGGCTTTAAGATTTATTGTATATTTGCCATCCCACCAAAAAGAGTAAATGAAACACTGAAGTGTTTGTGGTGAATTTTTGTTCAGAGATGGTTTTCAGGAAGAATGAATCAAATTTTGGCAAGCAAATAGTTTACTTTCCCTCTCTTTAAACATTTTAACATTGAAAAACAGGTTTTCCATGTATCTCATTCTCAAGCCTTCTCACCTTATAATGCAAAGGTGATAAAACTCAGAATTCTGACTGTTGTCTTCTGCTCATTGATGGTGGTAACAATGGCTGTTATTAAACCGGCGGAGGTATGCGCTCTGCCAGGGCACCATCTAGTTTGACTGAAACTAGGTTTTTATTGGTATCACAATACAAAAAATAAAATAAAATACAAAAAGAAAGAAATGATACATTTCAATACAGGCTCCATAATACGATTATCACGAAATGCGATGTATCGGCCCAACCCCATTGTAAAGTATGTTAAAGTAATTTTGGGGAGCTGTCCAGTGTTGTCAGCTTTATAAACCTACACGATCTATATCGACATTGGTCTTTTATTTATTCATTTAACTGGTCTTTTATTTATTCATTTTATTAACTTGTGTTGTCTTCGTTTTTATTTATATTTTATTGTGAAGCACTCTGTGAAAGGTGCTATATAAATAAACTTTGCTTGCTTGCATGATGTTTCAGTACAATAGGCCGTAAGTGTTCAACACACAAACTGTAACCATGCTAATGTAACAATATTTTATATTGTTCAGAGTATACACAAAGGTAAAGCAGACATGCTTTTGTTTTCAGCTCCAAAATATACAAAAACATTATACTCTGCGTAGTGGTCCCCTTCTTATTATATGCTCTCACTTTTATATGTCACCATTGTGCAGCAACACTTTCAACAAATAACAGAGGACAGTATCAGGAGGCATTCACGAGAAGCTGTAGGGTCATAAAAATCCAACCGTAGTTTTATTTATGGCCGAGGCATGGCGGCAGCTCATTTACGTGTGGGACATGGGGCCATCGGAAGTGACACATTGTTGGCAGTTCAGACCGGGGGGGGGGGGTTGCCAGTGCTGGAGAGCCAACGGTACAAATAAATCGCATAGAATGTGGCGGGGAGAGGGGATTGACTGTGAGACATGAACGCTGATGGAGATATGTTCAGCTTTGGTTACACACATGTGACGTGACATACACTCACACATACAATACGGACAGGTGGAGCAGAGCTTAACACACATGCCTGTGGTTGTTCCATGTAATCCAGAAAGGAAACACTGCTCTGCACATAGCATCGCTGGCTGGACAAACGGATGTTGTCAAAGAGCTGGTCACCAACGGAGCCAACGTCAATGCACAATCTCAGGTGGGAATACGCCACGTGCACACAAACACTGTACATACTGTGTGAGAACACATGGACAATTTAAATCTAACGACATAATAGTATGTCAGGAAGTCGCTGAATCTGAAGGAATGATTCAGTGGAAAGATTAAAATACACAAAATCTGGCCAGATTTTGTCTATTTATAATGTGGTTGAAACTGTAAATTATACATTTACTTTGAGAGAAACGAATACATTCAGGTGTAACAAATGACAGTATTTTTTCATGTTGGTCCAAGTTTCATTTTTTTTGGTGTAGCTTCTCTGAAGCCAATTCAATTAAATTACAATTCAATTTATTTACACAGCACCGAATCACAACATAAGTCACCTCAAGGCACAATGCAGGAGTACAGTCTACATCGTACCCACCCTGTGACCAAGCACATTGGTGACAGTGGTAAAGGCGTAATCTCACTATAACGTTTACCCCAGCGTTTGGTGAACGCAGGGCAAAGTCGAGAAAATTGGCAAAACGTCAGCAAAAATCATGTTACCGGAGTTTGGCAGTGAACCTCTAACGCAGCTCGGCTTTCCACAACATGGTGCTAGCGGAGGCCAGTGGAGGCGGGCTTTAGCCGCCGCGCCATTAGAATAAGCATGACTTTTGCCAACGTGGCAACGTGCGGGAGGGGGGGTCGACACACCACTATCCAGTGGTTCTGAGCAGGCAGGGCGAAGCAGCACCCAAACGTTAGCCAGCGTAGACGATCACACCAGTAACTTAGGCTTGCGGAGGCTTGCAAAGGCTAGCGTAGGGAACGTGGTTGTAGTGGAGATTAACTTTCTCTAACGGTCTCCAACGTAGCCAGAGGTACGTCGGCAAACACCGAGAAATTTTAAACATTTGGACACAGTCGACGTCCATCAGCGTAGACCGGTGGAGGCTAGCAGAGGCTAGCAGAGGCTAGCAGAGGCCAGCAGGTACGACGTCTACATTGGCCCAAACATGTAGGTGAGATTGCGCCTTAAGGAAAGCTCTCTGAGTTTGTTTTTAATTATAGGAAGAAACCTCAAGCAGACCAGACTCAGTGGGGTGACCATCACCTATGACCATATTAACAAAACAGAACAAAAGCACAACACAAAATTGACAAAACTGTTGTAGCTTAACAACCATCTACAATCCAGTGTTCTCAATGATGGGATAGCTGACAAAACAACAAGGTGAAGATTAGAGTCCCAATAAAATAGACGAGTAAGTTAGTGATTGTATTGATGCCAGATCAGTAAGTGAGGCAGGAGAAATCCTATCGCTTACCCCAAACCAGATGTACCTCCAAACTCTCCCCAAGATGCCCCATCATCCAGCAAAGTGAGGTCCCGAGTTCAAAAGTTTAATATAAACTGCATGCTTATCGATGCAATTTTACACATGAGACAGCCATGAGTAACTTTGTAGATGATGTGGAAAAGTAATTTCGCTAGGTGGAAATAATTTTATACAACTTGTTGTTAGAAAGCAATTAATTTTGAAACGTGATAAACGAATTTCGGGAACACCAGTGAAGTCACATCTAATTACCTACACCCCTCCCTTCCCAAGATGCACCTTGGGGGGCACTAATTTGCCGTGACACCGGTAGGAACTGTGTTCTATGTTTCGTTTACTCTCTCACCCATCAAAGAATATATAATCGTGTTGGTCATTCGTGTTATTAGAATGTGGTGGTTATTTTTAGTACATTTTTGCAGAACGTTCTTCCATCAAATTCATGGGTTCTGGCTAAACAGTAAATGTAATGTTACTAGACCGTGCTGAGCTCGATCTACGCTTTTCTTATACATATTAGCAGAGTTCATGGTTGTTGGTAACCTGTGCGTATGCGTGCTTGTGTTGTGGTGGTTTGTGCGTGTGCAGAATGGCTTCACTCCTCTGTATATGGCAGCCCAGGAGAACCACCTGGATGTGGTACGGTTCCTTCTGGAGAACGGTGCAAGCCAGAGTATGGCCACTGAGGTACTGCGCACGTGTGCACGCACGTATGTGTGTGTCCTGCCTAATACCTCCACCTCTCTGTGCACACACTTTGATATTGCTGTGTATTTTCTCTGTCTCAGTCACATGTAGTCTTTCGATCTTTTGTACTAACCACCATCATTTCTTCTCCTTTACTTCCTTCCCTTTATCGTCCCAACCCGCTCGCTCTGCATCTCTGTCCTTTCTGTCTTTACCTCTTCCTCTTTGTCCCACATTTGCACTCTGCCTACCTTTGTCTGTCTTTCAACCTTCCTCCTCCCCTCCACCCTCCCCATGTCTTCATGAGGGTCTAAGCAGAGCGTCATTGATTTGTAGTGTTTGGCGGTGGGGCAGAATGACCTTGAGTGGGTCACAGATGAGGTCCACTCCACTCGCTGCCTTTCGTCCACGGCTGCTGCTGCTGCCATTACACCTCTGATTTACGCTGCTCAGCCTGTGGAAAACATACACACATATAATGTTCTATTTATGCACAAACACCTTCTCATTTACATACACGTCCAAATACTGAGATAAACTCTGCTAATGAATCGCAAGGCAGCCAATCCAATTCACTGTCTGTCGGTTTATTTATAAATAATGCACACAATGAATGCATGACTTTTTATCTATGCACATACATGCAGGATATGTTTGCACATTGCACACGTGTAGAAAAAGACATTTTGCAGAATTCTTGCAACAAAAAAAAAAATCTTTCCTGGTGCAGCATATGGGTTCATGCATA
Organism: Chatrabus melanurus; assembly: GCA_900302635.1. Taxonomy (NCBI): domain Eukaryota; kingdom Metazoa; phylum Chordata; class Actinopteri; order Batrachoidiformes; family Batrachoididae; genus Chatrabus; species Chatrabus melanurus. The sequence goes on from OMMV01202410.1 coordinate 4,422, forward strand.
CTTCTGTGCACACGTAAATTGAAACATGAAAAAAATGTAAATATGTCTTTTTGCTTGAATTTGTGAGAGCAAGATGTGGGTCTATTCTGTGAGCAATCATACATTAACCACTGGACAGGAAGCGTCCATGTGTAGAAAATGTACAGTACATTAAGCTCTATATCTGTCTGACATTTAAAGCTACAGTGTGTAGGATCTTATTACCAGCAATGGAATATGGCATTCATAATCATTAATGTATTCATGTTCATTAATTTATAATTACCTGCAACAATGAATTGATGTATTTTGCTGAACTTAGGATCATATCTACATGGGAGCGGGCCCCCTCATGGAGGCCGCCATGTTGCACCGCCATGTTGATGCAGTATCCCAAAAGGGACATACTTGCTCCGTCTTTTGCATTTTGCAGCACAGCCGGAAGACTAAAGAGAAAAGAAGACGAATCAGTGGTTGCTCCGCTATACACCATGTACTGGTTGCTAGTGCAGGCTAACAAGTTTGACAGCCGTCATGTTTGTGAAACTGAGGATCATACATATTGCTTAACACAAGAGAAAGCAAGGGAGCATGACTCCCCATTGCCAAAGAAGTGAAAACGTGAAGGGAAACAAAATTGTGACCGGCGATGGCATAATGCAATCTGCAGCCTCACCACTAGATGACACTAAATCTGACACACTGTAGCTTTAAAGTATAGTTTATTGATCTCAATACTAGGGTACTTCAAAATTATTTTTCAACATAGTCTCCCTTAACTTCATTGAAATGGTCCACTGATGTTCAAGCTTCACTATCCCTTCACGGAATCTTGAACATCATCCAGATAGTTTTGTTTCTAGGTGAGGCAGAGAACTTTTTGAAGTACCCTCGTACTACCATGAGGCAAAACTGGCATTGTTTGAAGTCAAATTCTGTATACTTTGAATTTCCAATTTGCTTTTTGCTTTCAGAGCTCCCAAACAGTCGTATGCATTAATGCATTCAAATTTAGTAGTGTTTCTATTGGACATTTATACATAAATATAATGAAAACCTACTTAAATCACCTTTGCATTGTGCACTAACTTTAAAGTGACCAAAAAAAAAAAAACCATCTAGAAAACTGAAACCCTCATTGACACAAAAGACTCACTTCATTGGATCATTTCATTTCATCACTTCATTGGATCACTGGTAACAGCTCCATTATGCCTTCTTCAATATATATAAGGATTCGTGGATCTGGCAGCAAAAAAAAAACAACTAAAAAAATATAATTTAGACAAACAGACATTGATGTAACCCTGCTGACATTATATATACTTTCACACCGACCTTCCCGTGTCTGTCCCAGTGACTCGTCTTTGTCCTGACCATACAGGATGGCTTCACCCCTCTGGCGGTGGCCCTCCAGCAGGGCCATGACCAGGTGGTCTCCCTGCTACTGGAGAACGATACGAAGGGCAAGGTACGCCTTCCTGCCCTGCACATCGCCGCCCGCAAGGACGACACCAAGGCCGCAGCCCTGCTACTACAGAACGACCACAATGCTGATGTCGAGTCCAAAGTGAGTGATGACGCAGCCCGTCTCTCATGTTGGCTTTTTAGTGTTTTGCTGCTTTTGTTATTATCTTTGTTTCTTTCATTATTGTGCCTTTTGTTTTCTTTGTTGATTGTTTCTTGCTGCATTTTTTTTCCTCTTTCTTCCCTCGTTGAATTTGCTTTCAGTGACCTTTTGGCAGATGAGGGGGAAAGGAGCGCAAGAATATTTTTTGTTTGTTTATGTATGTTTCACACAAACTGAATCAAAAAATGTAGATCAAGATGCCAGTAACTGTAAATTAGTCGATGTGAAGAGATGATGTGAAAGAAAGACCACGCTGGAGGAGTGTTTTAGGTTTGCAAAGTTAAAATCTTCTTCTTACAACAGTTCTTAATTTAATTAACGTTTTCTGGGAATTACCGGATTTTCCGGTGTGAAATATACCGCTGTTTATACTGAACATTGTTACGTTGACCTAGCACGTTTAAATACTGAAGAAAATGCTACCTGCAGTGCACGATAGCATGTGTGGTCACAGTTTAGCGGTTAGCATTTACGTATGTGGTCAAGCTAACTGTGGTTAATGCTAACGCCAAGTGGTTGAAGCTTAACAATTGTAACATTGTCCCTAGCGGTTAGCATCAACCATGGTTAGCATGTCCGCATATGCTAATGCTAAACTCTAGTCAATGTTTTAGTCAAGGCCCAAACCCTCACGGCCAAGACGTTGCCCCCAAAGCCCAGGGAAAGGCCAAGGCATAAATAAAGGAAAAAATCCAAATGAATCATACAAAGATGGAGGTTCAGTCAAAAAAGAGACAAAGCACACAGACTTTTATGTCCAGTTAGTATATTATGAAAGTAACTTCAAGAACAGCAGCCGTTTCCAGTAAACCTAGTATTCTGTATTGTACAGGTTGCTTAGGTCCCTAATTTGTATTTAAAATAGCCAAATTCCATATGCCTTGAAAATGTTTTGATTTTTTTTTTGAGATGACCAAGGCTTTGAACCGCCAAGGCTGAGGCTTCCAAGCCCAAATAGCTGAGGCCAAGTCATTCAAGTCCAAGGTTTTCTAAACCAAGTCCAAGATCAAGGCATCCAAGACCAAGGCTGAGGACAAGTCAGACAAGGCCAAGGCATTCAAGGCCAAGGTTTCCAAGACCAAGGCTGAGGACAAGGCAGACAAGGCCAAGTCCGAGGTCAAAGCATCCAAGACCAAGGCTGAGGACAAGGCAGACAAGGCCAAGACATTCAAGGCCAAGGCTTCCAAGACCAAGGCTGAGGACACAGCAGCTAAGGCCAAAGCATCCATGGCCAAGGTATCCAAGGCCAAAGCATCCAAGACCAAGGTCAAGCATCAAGGCGCTACAACACTGTCACTCATGCATAATTGCAAATGTTAATGTTAACTGTGGTTAGTTTCTTTTAATACAGCCTATCAGTACTCAGAGGCACCATGTGAACTTAACAATGTCTGGTATAAATGGCCGTATACGCTCCACTTCCAGTAATTCCCAGAAAATGTTCAACTCTGTATATTACACACTCCACTACGTTTAAACAACATGAATAAGTAAACAACATTATATGCATTAATTCTCAAAATAGCCTGGATACTCTATTACTCGTTTTAGAGAGGAAAATATGTTCTCCGAAGGACTTCTCCAGCGAAGTAAACTGTCACTCATGCTCTTTGTCCAGAGTCAATGAGAGCTGAAACTAATTACCTCCTGACAGTTTTTTTTTTTTTTGCCTAATTTGTACTGAGCTCCTTCTCCTCTCTCTGTGCTCCCCCACTTCACGACAGTGGAGGCATTTCTTCCTGGTTTTTGCTCACTAACTGCCCATTTTCTCCTCTCTCGGCTGACTCTGTAGATGATGGTGAATAGAACAACAGAGGTACACATCTACCCTGTTCACTACTTAGTCTCTCCATCGCAGCTCATATAAAGTGTAAAAAAAAAGAAAAGAAAGAACACTCCCCCTGATCTTAGTGTTCCTGCAGCCCTTTGTCACCCCCCCTTATCATTTTGAATTCAACCTCGTCTTCCCGTGTTCCATGGCTTCAATCATATAGTGGATATCTCTAGTCATAGAGAAAGTCAGAGTCATGGTGCATGTTTTACTAATGCTGACAATCCTGGCTGGAGGCTCGGACATCAAGGTTTCCTTGATTCTAATGGTTTCATGGTGCCCAACTTTGACTGATATTTTTGACATTCTTTCTGACTATTGACAAAAATGGTGCCTGAAGGTGTTTTAACGCAGTCGTTCCATGAAACTGATTAACATGATAACCAATGTTGGCATGAGAAGTGGTTATCATTCATTCAGATGCAGAGATTTTTCCATAACCTGCATGGCAACTAAATTCTCATTAGGCTATTACGGAGCCCAGCTTTGCAGCACCAGACAGAATGTTTGCTTACTTTACCCTCCACTAAGTTGTAGCATTTCCAATTGTCAAAACTTGCATCTAAAGCATTTTGCATGGGACCAAAGCAGCAAGCTACCTTGCTACTACATCAAAGGGAAGAAGAACTCCCTTCATCATACCAAAGTCCGGTGGCCACTTTTTGCGTGTGCCTGTTGTAGTTGACACTGCTTTCGGCTTCAGCACACTGGCCACTTGTCTTTGTTGACGGCTTTGTTAATCTGAGGCACGTGCATCTTGACAAAATGACACAGCAGCCTGATGGAGGAATGTGATCTGAAATCAAATATTTTAAAAAAAGCAGAAAAGATAAGCCAGCCCTGTTGTGGTGATTGACTCCCTAAACGCATTTCTTCAAGCTTTTATTTGTCATTTGTGGAAGATGGTCATCCTTGCTGAGAGAAAGGATGTTCCATGTGCCCACCCACGAGCCGTCTCAGGTTTGGACCTGGACGCCGCCATGCAGTGAACGACCCCTCAGAAGACCTCATAAGAAGAGCGTATGGATTCATGAGGTCGCTGGACAGAGGTGTTTGGCAATGCCTATACCTTTTCAGGATAATGAAGGTCCAAGTCTTTAGGGTTTCGGTGTTTCATGTCTTACTGTTTGGATGTGAGACTTGGACGCTAACCTGTGACCCAAGGTGACGATTGGATGTCTTTGGTGCCAGGTCTCTTCAGAGGATCTTTGGTTACTGCCGGAATGACTTTCTGCCAAACGAACAGTTAGGGAGATTCGGGTGAGGAGAATCATCTGCATTGTGAGGGAACATCAGTTATAACGTTTTAGCCATGTGGAACCACTTCTTTGGGCATGATCCAGCACGCAAGTGCCTCAGTGTTGAGGACCCCAGCAGCTGGAGAAGACCAAGGGGTCGCCCATGTGTCAAATGGCTGCGGCAGATAGACGGCTACTCTTGAGAGGTGGGGATGGACCAGTTGGCTGCCTGGGTGGTTGCCTTCCAGGGCCCAAGGCAGTTCCATGGCATGGTAGATGCAGTGAAATTCAACACCAGTGTATTCTGCCAGCCGTGACCTGATCTCACCTGTTCTTTTGCCATAAAATTGTGAGTGTTAAAGTTAATTGTTAAAATAATCATCGGTAATACCCAGAACTTGAGTGCTTTTGGTTGAGATGTTTGGTATAGTCAGTAGTTCTCTGCAAATGTCTGAGACACCTGGTTTCCACTGGATTATTGGTAATTAGAATTTGGAATTTTGATGATTGGATAGCTTCATGGTCTGATTTACCCAAAGCCTTTTCCAACATCGTCCTGTTGTTTTGACAGCTGTTGCTCACATAATCAGGAGTTCTGCTCGGAAACGGAATGTTGTAAATGAGATTAGATACATTTGCAGCAATAGCTCTAAAAACATGTCAAATTGGAATTGCATTTTTGCGTTACATCCACATCTTCATTGTGACAGTATTCAGAAGCTCATATTCACTATTGCAGGTGATCCCTCAAGGTGAAAGCACACTGTTGGCCCCATGATTGATGCTTTGATTTAAAAAAAAAAAAAAAAAAAGGACTTTTTCTGCCACTCTGAGAAAAGTCAGAAGTTAGTGTAACAGTGATTGTACGTCAACTATCAGTCTGTTTGTGAAAATGATCAATTTGAAGCGATTGTTTAACTTTGACTTTAAATGTGTTGTTTCACTGTCTCTGATGATGTGTGTGTTTCTGTGTGTGTGTGTGTGTTGTGTGCTTTTCTCAGAGTGGTTTCACCCCTCTTCACATTGCGGCTCACTATGGCAACATCAATGTGGCCACACTTCTGTTGAACCGAGGAGCTGCTGTGGACTTCATGGCAAGGGTGAGTTTATTCTGCCATCTGTTGTCTAGGAGGTGTATTGCATACAATGAACCAAATACTGTTTTTATTGTACCTTTTCCAGGCTTTTATGAGCTTACACTCATTCTCCACTTTGCATCCATTATATAGTATTGTGCAAAAGATTTAGGTACCTTTACTGTGGGGATATCCATAAAGTTAATTCTTTAAACCCCGCAACCCCCTGGTGGGTTTGAAAGGTAATTTATATATATATAAATTTTTAAAGCAAAAATTACAATCTGCATAAATTGTAAAAATGGAAGTTATCATATTTCTGACAGTCTTTGAACTAATCATGTGTCCCAAACAGTTCAATCAGGGAATATAACCACATCAAAACTTAAAATGGTGATATTTCATCACATCACTTCATTCTACACTTCCTTTAAAATTCAGCCAAAAATAAACAGTTTCCTCCATCCAGACCCTGTAAAAAGTAAAATATCTTCTTTTTCTTTCAGTTGCTCCCGTTAGGGGTCGCCACAGCAGATCAATCGTCTCCATCTCACACCCTGTCCTCTGCATCTCCCTCTGTCACACCAACTACACTGCATGTCCTCCTCAGCACATCCATTAACCCCTCTTTGGCCTCCCTCTTCTGCTCCTGCCTGGTGGCTCCATCCTCAGCATCCTTCTCCCTATATACCCTGGGTTCCTCCTCTGCACACGTCCAAACCATCTCAATCTCGCCTCTCTGACCTTGTCTCCAAACCGTCCTGCCTGTGCTGTCCCCCTGATATGCTCATTCTTAATCCTGTCCATCCTCGTCACTCCCAGAGAAAATCGCAGCATCTTTAGCTCTGCCTCCTGTCTTTCTGTTAGCGCCACCGCCTCTAAGCCGTACAACATAGCTGGTCTCACTACCATCTTGTAAACTTTCCCTTTCACTCTTGCAGATATCCTTTTGTCACAAATCACTCCACCCTGCCTGCACTCTCTTCTTCACCTCTCTACCACACTCTCCATTACTTTGGACAGTTGACCCCAAATATTTAAACTCA
>OMMV01202414.1:0-10305 GCA_900302635.1 Chatrabus melanurus
TTATTACAAAGTGGGCGATGATTCATCACAACTGTAGAGCAGGTAGCTCAGTGGATAAGGAGTTTGTCTGCCAATATGTAGACCTGGGTTCGAATCCTGCTCATGCTACCTGTCTGTATCCTTGGACAAGACACTTAATCTACATTGTCTCAGTTCACCCAGCTGCAAAAAAAATGGGTACCGGTATTGGCTGGGGAAGTAAATGTGAGGCATCATTGTAAAGCACTTTGAGCATCTGCTAGATGGAAAAGCGCTATAGAAATGCAGTCCATTTATTTATAACTAAACCACCATGATTTAGCACGACACCATCAAGACTCCAGGAAGATTGCATAAGATGCCATTAAGACTCGATCAAGACTCTAGTAAGACTCTACTGTGGTATAGCTCTGTCCAGTCTCATTGCACAACTTGACATGAGTATCCAAGAAAGCCCAGGATTCCCTTCAAAATGGCAGCAAGACAAAACAAGACTGTAGGACAACAGCAAGAGGATCTGTAAAAGTTCCACGATAGTTCACAACAGTTTTACGCAGTTTATAACTGCTAATCTTGTACCATCAGGACTTATCAACAGTGTTCAAGACTCACCAAGACTATCCTCAGGACCCACCATGATTTGATAGTCGGGGTGGTGTCATGGTCATAAATCGTGTATGTGGCAATTGGACTTATGAAACAACCTGTTTATTTAAAGGGCTGTAGTTTGTTGTGCCTTTTCTCTTAGCCAGAGTGGAGGAATCTCCTACAGACCACATGGATGTCATATTCTCAACCTACTTGTTACAGATTAAACAGAAATCCAGATATGGAATTTGTTACATTCAATTCAGTTCAATTCAGTTTATTTATACAGCGCCAAATCACAACATAAGTCACACCAAGGTCATATGTCACAAAAGTCTAAAATATACGGCTTTAAGCCTAAATTGACAGTATAACAGAAGAATTCCTACATACTCGGTACCATAACTGTGGGACCTTGAGGATGTTTAACATCAAACTCCTATCATATGCAACTGTAAAAAGTAAATAAAGACAATTTTGCGCAATATGATATGGTTTAATGATCAGCACTGTTTAGACGGGGTTTTTTATTTTTTAACTTTAGTATACTTACCAACCGGTTTCCCAGTGTGGATGTCAATGATGAAGCCAGGAGACTGGTAACCACATAGCAACTGATACTCAGCTGGAACAGTCACAACAGGAGAGATTAATTTACTTTATTAACACGATTGTTTATATTATTTATTTGTGTTAAACATTGACTCACTGGTAGCAGGTACAGGGCAAGGCTCGCATGGCTTGTTCCAGGCTTTTCCCACATTGTATGCACAGCAGCACATCTTCTTTGTCATATTGAACGACAGCTCATTCTCACATGTGTCATTGAAGTTACGGTAACACACGCTCTTCCTCATGTCTGGAAGACAGGAAAATAGCTGGTATAAATCAATCCATTAGATAGAAATAAATTGCAACATAGTTTTTGTCAGTTTTCTCACACTCACCCATGCAGTTGTTTCCTCCATTGACCTGCATGTATTCAGGGGGGCACACACAGGTGTAATTACCCAGAGTGTTGTAGCATGTTCCAGGCCCACAGATGCCAATATGTGTTGTGCATTCATCAATATCTGCAGATATAATGACAGATGAACAGAGGATTAAACTCACAGTTTCAAGCAAAGAAAATGTCACTCAGAGAGTTTATTCTTTCTCTTCTTACCCTCACAGATGCGCGTCTCTTCATTGAGATAGTAACCTGCTGGACACTCACACTGGAAACTGCCAAAAGTGTTAATACAGTTCCCACCTTGGCAGAGACCTGGCAGCTCCTGGCATTCATCAATATCTGGGCAGAGTAAGTAAAATGATCTTTTATGTTATATTGCATTTCAAGAATTCTGAATCTACTGTGGGTGCTTTGTTGGCGCAGCTGCAATTAGGCTCATCTTAGATCCATCCCGTGGGTTCAAATAGACGTTAAAGAATGCTACCTACATGATGTCTGTTTCACTTCTACCCTGTTCAGTGTCATTGTTACAGCTTGGTGCCTGCTTCAAGGACTTCTATTCTCCATGAATATGTCACAGACCCTCCAGAAAAAAATGTACTTCTGATACTGCATTCACATGTTGTTGGACAATGTAAGGATGAGAAAAAATTCCATCACCACTGGCTGTGAGAGCAGCAGCTGCACACCGTGACAGCACATGCCCTCAAATGTTAAACATTTTCAACTTTTTCCCAGATAAACTGGAGGATAAACTGGATTATGGACTATGCTGGTATATTATTTCTGCAGGCCATACTCAACAACGTTGGTTGAAAAATACCCTTTCATATAGGGGGTGAGGTTTATTCCTTTCCTCCATACAGCCAGGGAGAAGCAGCATTACACGATGTGGTTGCGCCAATTTACACTCAGAAGTCAGTCATTTTCTACCTCTTCCTTCAAGGCACAGTCACACTATGACGTTTACCCCAGCGTGTGGTGAACGCAGTGCCAAGTCGAGAAAATTGAAAAACCTCTGCAAAAATCACGTTCCCGGAGTTTGGTAGCGAATTTCAAATGCAGCACGGCATTCCACACCATGATACTAGTGGAGGCCTGCAGACGCGGGCGTTAGCCAGCACTCCATTAGAACAAGCGGGATCTTTGCCAACGTTCATCCGGCGAAGGCCAGCAGAGGCTACCGGAGGCTAGCGATCACCGACAAATGCAAGTACGTTTGTCTACGTTGGCCCAAACACCTAAGTGTGAATGCGCCTTCAGAGAAATGGAGATCTCACAAAAGCCTAATTGCTAATTCAATAAAAGCCTGACCCCCCCCACCCCAAAACACACACACACAAATTCTGAGTTGCTTACCCTCCAGAATAACAGTGATGGCATTGGGTCTAAAGCCTTCACCTCCTGGACAAAGAGTCTTATATTCCGCTATAGACAAAAAGACAAAAAGTCTTTTCAGTGACTTTTTGTATAGTCAGAGTTATGAATAAATTTATTAAAACATAAGGATGTCAGGAAAAAAAATAACATTGTGTGGATGCGCATTTTGCTGTAAATCCTATATTTAATTGCTTGAAGGTTTTTTTGGCGACACGTACTGGAGTTGGGGGTGGGGCACAGTTCACAAGGGTTTCCCCAGGCCCCTCCCAGGGAGCAGCAACAGGAAGCTCGGGTCACACCTACGCCGATTTCTGCGCTGCAGGAGATTCCTCCATCACCACGTGTGAGAATATCCAGAAAGCAGTTGCCAACGCGGGTGTCTGAGAAAGAAACATATTTACTCAGTAACAAATAGCTTTTTTAGTGCACACAAAGGAGAATATATGTGTACTAGTAATTCTGGTAAAATTCTGATTACTGTGTCAAGCTCAAAGGTCAAACTAGGTATGTTATATGTCCATGGAGAATGTACATGCAATACTTTAGAAGACTCTAATCGATAGCCACAGAGAACTAGCCCGGACATGTCTGGTACGTGTATCGCCGACCCACCACACAGGCCACAACAATACCCCTCAGCCTATTCGAACTGAATGGTTTAAAAAATAAAATTATACTACATGGCCACATATGACACTTTCACCATCATTTCATCATACCTTCAACAACAGTACAACAGTTTTCTTGTATTCTCGACAATTTTACTCCTAATACGCGGCTTTTGCATTTATAAACAACATGGTGGCTGGTTTAAGTCTCTTATTTCATTAAGTGCTGCTCATTTGTGGCTCGTGTCAGCTTTGCCACAGATGTACACAGTGAGACTCACCCACACATCCTACCCCAGTGGGGTTGAGCTCAAAGTCAGGCGGGCAGTTACAAAGGTAGCTCCCTGGGGTGTTCACACACAATCCGTTGATGCAGTTTACAGGGTCAGCACACTCGTTGATGTCTGCAGCAACACACAAACAAACAAGATCAACTGATTAGTTCACATGCTGCTGAAAGCAAAGAAAAATTTTATTAAACCTGTAATTCATTATTCAAGTTTTGCTGCGTAAATGTGATAGATTTAATTCCCAAAAACATCAAATAGTGATGGTTTTTACAGCTCCTTGGCTTCAGTAAGTATATGATGCACAGGACAACAGGCTTTTCTCAGCGCATTCACTAAAACTAACCCCCACCTGAACCCGTAACGAGCATGGTCACCCCAAAATGGTAGTATATCCAGATGTGTAGCATTACTTCACATTTTCACAGAATGTCCATGTATGAACATCATCAAAGAGAATTTTCTACATCAAAAGACACAAAATGCCAGTATTTGATGGCTCTGCATGAAAATGTGTTGGATATCTGGGCATAAAGGGCCAAACCACAAACAGAGAGTACTTTGTGATAGTGAAGCTGCAGCTATGTGTGACTGTCAAGACCAAAAGCCCAGGAAAACTGATGAAAGGGATCTTTTTTCACTAGGATAATGCCCCAGTCCACAAGTTGTATGTTGTCATGGTTGCTGTGCCTGACTTTGTCATATATCTTGTAGACCAGGGGTCTCCAATCCTGCTCCTGGAGAGCACCTGCCCTGCATGTTTACCATGTCTGCCTGTTCTTCTCACATCTGGTTACATAATGCTGGCGTTCCCCAGTTCTTGATTGACTGAGCAAACCTGACTGAGTTAATTAGCTGTGTAGGAAGAGTTGGAAAACATGCAGGGCAGGTGCTTTCCAGGAGCAGGGTTGGAGATCCCTGTTGTAGATCACCCACCATTCTCGCAGGATGAAAGCTTCTACACCGGAGGGATCCACATGCAGCAGCGCCATTGGAAGAACTGTGTACAGCTCTATGGGGACTATGCTGATAAATAACCAACGCACTGTCTCATCCCACAAAGGCATCATGATCAGCACATTAACTTTTGAACCTTCCCTCTAAATATAACAATCTAAATCACATGCTGTCACTGTCTATTGCTATTTATAGTGAATTTTGGTTTATTTACTGTATTTATTTGATTTAATCGGCAGTGTTTAGGGTTAGGTTGAAACCTTATATGCACTTTGGGCCTTCATCTCTGCACTGATGATTTTAGAGTGACAGTTGAAGTAAGTGGGGCACTGACCGGTACAGTTTCCTCCACTGCGGTCCAGTTCATAACCATCGTCACACACACAGCGGAACATTCCTGGAAGATTTTGGCACGTTCCAAACACGCAGATGTTCTGGAAATTACACTCATCGATGTCTATAGTCGAAAGTGACAGAGCAGAAAAAATATTAGCTACATTTTGTGAAAAAACATGCATAAAAAGTATAAAATATAGCAGAATGAGTTCAGCACCTTGACAGGCTTTGCTGTCTTCTGTAGGAGTGAAGCCCATCTCACACTCGCAGCGGTAACCACCTGGAGCATTCAGACACTGGCCATTCTCACAGAGGTTAACATTGTCTGCACACTCGTCCATATCTAAAACACAATGGACACACAAATTCTAAAATGTCTCTGCAAAGCACAGATTTGGTTTTCAATCAGTTTCAGCTGCACTGTTAACGTTTGAGGCCCCACTGTTTTACCAGAGCAGGAAAATCCATCTCCATTGAAGCCCTCTTTGCATGTACAGCGGTATGATCCTGGCGTGTTGACACAATCTGCGTTGGGGCTACAGTTATGGTCCTCTGCAGAGCACTCATCCAGATCTACAAGTGAGGGAGAACATTGAACAAATTTCACATTAAGAATTGATGAAAACAATCAATAGTCAAATAGTGTTGGGTATAGAAAACATGTCATTTCAATTCAATTTATTTATATAGCGCCAAATCACAACATAAGGCACTTCACAAGGGTAAGGTCTAACCTTACCAACCTCCTGAGCAAGCATTTACTTCCTTTATTTTATCATTAAAAGTTGATCTGCAATATAAAAATCCATTATGTGAGCTATAAATCATATCACTGATATGATAATCTGGATTTGTACTCACCCACACATTTGATGCCGTCTCCCATCCAGCCGTCTCGACAGCGACACTTAAAGCTTCCAGGGACGTTAATGCAGGCAGCGTGCATGTCGCAGTTATGAGCCCCGATCTCACACTCGTCGACATCTGTGCACAAATGGAAATCAGTTCAAAACAGACACTAATACAAGCTTTTGTATGGACTATTTGATTTGGAACATTAAATAAATGAATATGAATGACTCCTGTTTTATCAGATGTAAATATATGAAGATTTTTAAAGGTTTTCATGAAACAGACTATTTTAAAACCTGTTATCAACATCATAGACACCTGGATCTCCAGGCAGACCCAACAAACCATGAGTCAATCATTCTTAAAAACAAACAATCAAGCATATAAACTAGCACATGCATGGATGAACTGTTCCTCCAGATGTGGACACAGCTGTCTGAGCTATACCTCTGACACTGATGTTTCAGCTTGCGTGTGTACCTGTGCAGCCTGTGGAGCCCTTCTTGACAAAGTAACCCAGCTGACAGTGGCAGATGAACGAGCCTTTTGTGTTCTCACAGTCACCATGGAGACAGATGTTTGGATTCAAATCACACTCATTCACATCTAGGAAAAAAATATATAGATAAACCGTGAATATTCTGTCTTGACAGATACAGTCCCACGGATTAGTGAGTTCAGAAGAATGACTCAATGAATAAATGAACAAAACATCAAAGGAGGAAAAGAGGAACTGTTTATTCTTACCAATGCAGGTCCTCATGTCCATTGAGGCCATAAAACCATCATAACACAGACAGCGGTATTCTCCAGGAATGTTTGTGCACTGGCCTCCATCACAGATATCTGGTGTCTCCTCACACTCATCAATATCTAAAAGACACAGTGGAAATACATTTTATTTTGCTGTAGCTTTCAATGTCATGCTCCAGACAAAAACACAATATAAGTACAATAAGTGATAGTTTCATCACTTTTTATATGGGAAACAGACAGTGTCACATGATATTTCTGTATACCTTTAAAGAGCTGGTTATAATACAGCTATAATGGAGACATGATAATGGCTGAAGTTCAGATGAGGCATAACAGCGAATGGCACAAATTATACGCCTCCCTACTTTCACTTGTGTTTGACTTTTTACAAACTTTTTACTTTTCCTCCTCATTCCCAGCTACTTTTTTTTTGTCTCCAGTAATCTGTGTAATCCCTGTTGATCTGCATGTTACTCAGGAGATCTTCATCAATCCTGCACAGAGATTGCAAGGACTCCAAAGTCAAAAAACCCACCCCCACCTATCTCCAACTGTTCATACACGTCACCCACCCCTTTTCTTCCAATCAGCTTCTTACATGCTTTGCGATGGAGTGTGAACTGAAACGTTGCAGCCATCTGATGTATTTTCTCAAGCATGTTCCAGCACACAGGTGCCTCAGCAACTGGCCGAGTGGATGTCCACAGAACACCTGGCTGCTGCAGACAGCTTGTTACTTACAGAAGATAAAGACTATGGCCTGGCTGGATGGATGATAAATGTAGTTAGTGGCAAATAGTCAAGCGGAGCCAGCGCAGGATGCAGTGACCAGACGGGTTTGAGGGACAGATGGTGCAGGGTATAGGTCTCTCATCTGTTAAACTATTTTGTTTGTTCACCAGGGGATGTTCATGCCTTTAGGAGCAGTGGTGGATGTCCACGTTTTGGCTCGAGTGCTAGACTCCTGGATGCTGACGCTAACTCACTGTGATGGACACACTCTAGGTGGTTATGTGAATAGCTGCCGTGTGTCCGTGGTGAATTACGAGAGCGGTGCACGCATTGGAGCTGTGAGAGTATGCAGTGTTTTGGTGTCACAATATCACTGCCTCCAGCTGCCTCCAGCAGAGCAATAATCCAGTGTTTCAGGAAGCATCACATTTTACACTATTACACCTGTGTCCAGCGCATACTGGTAAGAAATTATTTGTTATTTTTCTGTGTCATTATATTTTAGTATTGCTGTTTTGACCGGCAAATGAACATTGGAGAGCTTGAGAAGCTTGAAGGTACCTTCAGCATCAGTGTGTTTCTTTTGAACTTGTTCTTTTGTATGATATATCTGGTTATTCTGTTGTATTTGTATAAATTTTATCATTTGTGTGAACGATGTCTGTAAGTTTGTGATTTTGTAGTTGATGAAGCACTACTTTGATTCTGATGTTGATGCCCAATTTGCTTGCAGTTCAGGTTATCCTCACAAAAACATTCATAGTAAGACATATGTAAAGTCATGCATAAACATTTGACCAAATCACACATAGAGCAGCCGGGAGGCTGTGATCACGTGACCAAAAAAAAAAAATGTTGGCTCTTGTGACAGAAAAAAAAGGCAGATATTCCTCTTATACTCTTCTTCCCCTTATACCTTATACCTTATCAACATATGTGTGGTTGAAGTAAAAGCGCTCTTGTGTGACCATCCGTCTGGAGCTACATCTCGAAGTCCACTCTATGGATTAATTTTTTTATCTGATATCAATCATGTTAGTACAGATGCTGCTGTGATGTGCATCATAATTTTAAAAGTATGTGAATTACCAGTTCATTAAAATACTGAAATTCTGTGCGATAAATGTTCATGTGGATGTTTACTGCCCCCTACTGGTTGCACAGAGACAGTGACATTTAGCAGCCCTTACTGGTTGAGACGCTCGGTGGGGATGTGAAGCTGATCTGATTCAATATGTCTTGTTTTTAGAAGGAAGTTTCCTGACACATTTTACACAAAAAAAAAGTGTCAAAGTCGAAAAATATTCCTTCAAATGAGGTATGGAGTCTCAACATCATCTGTCTGAATTTATTTTGGATCTCGACAAATTTATTTTTGATCTCAACATTATTCTAACCTTAACCCTAACCCGTGCATTTCTGAATGATAAATGTGAAGTGCGTGTTGCACATGCACGTGGTAATTTGCAGGATTTTGCACGAAATATTGTCCTGAACTTTTCTTATGATATCATACAATATGCTTCATGAGAATGTATTGTGCAGTTAGATATGCATGGCTCGATTTATTAAATGAACTTTTTGTAATATAATGAAGTGGAATTTGTATACCCTTTTAAATAACTGGGTCACAGCCTGCTTTTCTTAAGAGGGCTGAGGACTGGCCAGAATACTAAATGTCTACCATTAGGTTACACCTTGTGGTAAAAGTGTGGACTGTAGGTCTGCCTGGGTGGACGCCAGTTGGGACTCAAAGCAATTTGACGAAGTGGTGGATGCAGCAGCATGCAGCACACTCCCAAACCTGACCTGACTGTGATTTATGGACCCCATCTCATTACCTGTAAGTGTAATTAGAACACTGTCTCCTGTGTGTCATCACCTGAACAGGTCCTGAGGTCAGGCATGAGGGCGTAGCCCTCACTACAGCTGCACTCATAGCTGCCCTCTGAGTTGGTGCAGTGGGTTTCACAGCCTCCATTCATGATGGTGCATTCATCAATATCTGCAAGAAAAGGTCAAAGTTCCACAATTGGTTTTCACAAGTCACTGAGAAAGTGTCACTTTGTGTCATGTATACAGAAAAACACAATCTATATTGAAATAAAATAGAGTAAAATTTTGATAATCTGTTATTAAGCCTATAAAAGTCAGTTGACGTAAATGAGTCCATCCCCTCCACATTGTTAGTTCTCAAAAACAATAAATGCTCTCACCTTGTAAGTCTGCAAATTAAAAGGACATATAATGAGGATAAAGGGACTCAAATTTCATTAACTTTGATGCACCAGATAAATAGAAAAAGCATGTTTGATTTGCTTATGTAATATACCATATACCTGTCTGCCACCTGGACATGTCTGGGCTTGTTGCAGGGAACAATCTTATTATCACATGCATGGTGGAGCTGGTGCTGTTTTTACCTTATCAACATATGTGTGGTTGAAGTTACATGTAGCTTAAAACGACCAGGTTTGTCAGTTTCTTTCATTTCCAAAGCCTAGGTCTGGTGGCTACAGTCCACAGCTGCACATTCAATGGTCCCCCTCGCCAACGGCCACTCGCATTTTGCGGCCACTTTTTCTGGCATGGACAGATTTTCATTTAAAACTACCCCTTGCCAATGGCCACCTCTCCAACATGGCCAGCGGCCACCCAAATTCAAGCAAAATCGGAAAATTTTCCCCTCTCGAAAGGCCACTTACTGTTGACATCAATAGTTCTTGTCCACCTCACCAGGCGTCGTGACTCGCCAACCGGCAAAATCACGGAAATGGCCGGAAAATTCTCAATGAGTTATTGAAGCGTAATGCGCATTGCAAAATTTATGCCTCTGTATGTAGATAAAAAATAAAATCCACCAGTGGAACAGGACACG
>OMMV01202415.1:0-15710 GCA_900302635.1 Chatrabus melanurus
GTGGCACTGGATGATAATGGTTTCCTGGCAGCGTCACATTTAATTCTTCTCAAATCTTTTGCAGTTAATTTGCGTCTTGTCTTCTCCACACCTTTCTTGCGATTCATTTGACTATTTGCAACAAAACGTTTGATTGTTTGGTGATCATGACTCAATAGCTAAGCTATTTCAAGAGTGTTGGATCTGCAATTTTTGACTTTTCAGTGTCTATTAAATCTCTTTTTTGGCCCATTTTGCCTGAGGTAAAGAAGCTGCCTAATAATTATGCACACCTTGATATGGGGTGTTAATCACTTTGGCCACACCCTCTCTCATTAAACAAATACATATCACCCGAGAATGTTTAAATCCAATAAGCATTCAGGGTTATATAGCTTGGAGGTGGAAAATATGCATTGAAATGATTGCAAGGTCAGAATACTCACTTGCCTAATAATTGTGCACGCAGCTAAGTCTAGATCAGCCATTCCCAAACATGACCCATTTTGAAATCTGAAACTCTTCTGTGGCCCACCCAAACATTTAATCAAGTTTGATCAAGATGAAGTTTATCTATCTATCTATCTATCTATCTATCTATCTATCTAACTTCTGATTACATATAAAAACAAAAATAAATATTTTTGGATAATTTTAAACTTCATTACAATATTGAAAATCTAAGATGTTTTTATTTATTTATTTTTAATGACCTCTCAGGGCCCAGGAAAGGGAACGCTCACGTATCACCTTGCTCCAGCAGAAAGGAAAGGGTCGCAGGAAATGATAAAATAAGTCACCTCAAAATGCTTATGAGAGTGAGGTCTAGACCTCTGGTATTTGTCAAATTTTGGTGCCATCATGAGCAGGGAATGCACAATCAAACTGTTCTTCGAGACTCTCCCTAGTGCATAAAGTCTGTCACTTTGTCCTCCTTCCTGCCTCACTGAAGAGTAATTGGGATGAACACTTTATGTGGTACACAGAATACCCAGGAGGAGGGAGAAACATTGCTGCTCCTTATTCCTGGAGCCAAGACACCAATGTGGATTTGACAACATCACCTTTCAAAAAGTACAGAAATTACAAGTTGACATTAGCTGTTAAAGAAAAACAGAGAATCTATCCAACCAGAACATCAGAGAGTTATAGAAAACCTGAGAACTCAACAACTTTATCTATTACATAAAGACCTGATTTTTCCTATAAAATTAGAATTTTCTGTACAGTGCTATATGAACAAAGCAAAATGACTTGCTACCTTCTCATAAACAACGGTGTTATGAAAAGGCACCTATCATTTCAACCACCATATGGCAGGAAATTGTGGTCGTGCTCCATTTTGGTTTAGAAAAAATAGACTCATTCTCAGTGTTAATTCACAAAAAACTTAAAATCCTTTGTGGTTGTGTGTGGCCATTGAAATGATAATATCTTCTACGGACATAGGTCAGATTTTTCTCCAAATCTAACAGCAATATAAAAGGCCCTAGCGATCAATTTGGATCCCTATTCCACAGATAGTCATAACTTTGAGGTCCATTGATATCTGGCATTAAGGTGCTTAACAGCATATGCCTGCTATACAATATGAAAAAGTAAAAGTCAAATTCTCATTTGCATTGTTTGTGAGATCCCGGTAGTTGTAATACTGTTTGCCTCATATTAAAGATATAACATTTGAAAAATACAAGTCATTTCTGCCTGTACATTTACAAATCCCATTGACAGAAAATAAAGTGCCACAATTCTTGGCCTGCATAGATTGCAGTATGCAGTATTGCACATTCCACACCTCTCTGTGAGAAGAAACAAAAAAAGCATCATGATACCAAAGAAAAAGAAAGAAGACAATGAAATATACTGACAAAACAATAAATAATTCGCCCACTTAATTCCTGTAAGTACCATTCAGGTTTGTGTGCCTTTTGCAAATGCACTACGAGCACGCTCAGCCAAGTGCTGTGCCAACACAATAAATATTCCAGAATAATAAAGAAAGAAAGGCAACACACAGACATTTTCAGTCAGTGTAAAACATAAGCCAAAAAAAAAAAAAAAAAAAAAGGGAAAAAAGATGCCTTAAATTTACCAGCAGGATTGGATAAACGTGCAGTAGTAAGAACAAATGTCAGCAATGACATCGGGATGCTCAGGATATGACAGTGAACACAATGCAGTTAAATAAGCCAACAAAACCCCCCAAACATTTGTCATAATACGGTATTTACTGTACGTTACGATGCTGCGGCAATAGATGAAAGCTTATCAGTGTGCTTGATTTGGTCCATTCATATCACAAGGAAATTTGTCATCTTTTGTGGTAGATGTCACTTTTAATTTGCCAAAAATAGATAATTACACTGTAAAGCATACGTGTATATAATAGAGATTAATGACCAGATCTAATGTGCTGAATTAATATAGTCTTATTGTTTTATGGAATCTCATGTACCTACTGTAGAATCAATCTAGACCTACTTATTTGATTATTAAAGCTATTCATATTTATTATTTAATATTTGATAGCTCATATCTTTTCTGGTTATATTTGGCAACTACCGCTGTATGTTTTTAGAGGAATAAAAGCGATTTAATCTTTTTTTTTTTACCTTCTTTGATACTGGATGGCCAACTGAAACTTCAACACTCATTATGAAAACCAAAACCAATAATGTCAACATTACAATTTGATACATCGTTTTTCCACACAAAAACATTACAGGGTCGTCATGGGAACACTTTGCATTTCCACAAAATGTAATGATATGTTGTTGTTTGTTTTTTTAAATTTTAAAATAAGTCGCTACAATGCAATACCCAGTCTAAGGTCTCTCAATTCATCCCCCCACCCATCCCTTTTCACATTACAAATATGTGCACCTTCTCGGAAAGTGTTTCTTTGCCATCCTTTGCATTGACATTGCCTTAGATATCCTGGTATTTACAGTGGAGTGCTTTCAGCAAACTAAGCACTGTAAAATATGTCTTTTTAAAAGCATGCTTTTTACAGGCGAGTCCCTGTGCACATTTCGTTCCTTGATAGAAAAAAAAAAGATTATGTACATCAGGAGGTCAAAAATGTCTTCATAGATTTTTGAGAGCCTTTGAACCCTCAATTTGTCCCAAAGTCAGTCTCAAATCTGCACAAAGCTCTTGCAGTTTCTTTTTCAGCAATACACAAATACACAAGTAAAATGGACTTGTCATGCCATGCAAAAAGATCTTTCATCAGAACTGCACCCTTGTGTTTCTTGTTCATTTCCTGCACACCAGACTGAGGTTGCACTGCTTTATTGTCCCCTCAGAGCTTTCCCGACAGTCACATACCGGTTTCACAGGTGGGTGAGAGGCTGCCATCCCCCGGTAACAGGTGGATATCAGATGTAAACATATGGTTTTCTACTATGTGTCCACTTTGGTTGCCGTCAGCCTTGACCTCCTCGCTTGCGCCAACCACACCTTGAGTGCAATTTTGTGCTGCTCTCTTAGGTGACAAGGGAGTCACTGCTGCACCTGCTCCCGCCATCAGATGCTTCTCCTCGTGGTTCTCTGTGGATTGATCTTCATCGCCAGGTGGCGTGTCTACCACCAGCCTCTTAGGGGACAAAGAGCACGTCTCCTCCACTCTGGCTGGGACCAGGTCCTCTGAGCTAGGAATGAGTGGTGAGGTCTCTCCCTCTGGAGACTCATCTTCCAGGATGCTGGAGCTGATGTCCCCTGGAGAGGTAGTGCTGGGAGGTGTTAGTGGGCCTTCTGCTGAGGTTTTGGTGAAGTTGACCTTTAACCCTTTTATTACGAGAGGGTTGTTATCACAAGGGGGGCTTTGTGTATTGTCCACAGCACTGTTAAAGCTCTCGCCTTCTTCTATATGGAGTTGTGAGCAATTACCTGCATTGAGGAAGGCAGATTCATAGAGGTTATCTTTGAACATGGAGCCAGGAGAGCTTTGGTCATTCCTGGCTGGCAAATGGCTAAGGTCCAGAGGGATTGGGACTCTGGGGTGTCTGAACCGGTATGACTTGGATCCATCCTCACCTGAGTTAGGGCCCTGCTTTTTGTCATCAGTTGAGCAGCTTGCATGGTTATCTGCCGAGGAGGGTGGCACCTCTGTCATTTCCAGTTCCACCTCCTCTTTTAACGCAGAATCAGGACTATGAGGTTTCTTGGGTGACAGCGGTGCAGTCATAGTTGTGCTCAGAGTGCTCATGGAGCTTGTCGTGTTGAGATTGGTAAAGGACTGTGACTTGGACATCTGGTTGTACATCTCCTCCAGTTTCTGGACGTTAAGGTGCTGAGGGGTCCTGCTGATCCGCTGGGGACTTCCTGTGGTGGTGATGGTTATACGGTGTGGGGAGCTTTGCAGCAGAGTCTCTGGATTGTTTTTCTCTGGAGACCTCTGGTTGGTTTCAGAGGAAGCATGCCTGGCTGAGCCTCCCCAACGATTAGGTGACAGGTGGTTGTCCAATGAGGTTTTGCCCTCTCCTTTCTCTACCACCACATCCATCAGTTCCATACTGCGAGCAAAGGCATCTTTAAGGTTCATAGACACAATACTGCCATTCCTCTTGGCTCTCTCCAGTGCTTCCCTTCTCTTGATGGCTTTTTCCTGCCTCTTCTGCTCTTTGTAGAACTCAGAGAAGTTGTTGACAATAATGGGGATAGGGAGGGCAATGACTAGTACTCCAGCTATGCAACAGAGCCCGCCCACAATCTTTCCCAGTAAAGTCTGTGGATAAATATCACCATAACCCACAGTAGTCATTGTAATGGTGGCCCACCAGAATGAGGCGGGAATACTGGTGAACTTGGTGGCGTCTTCATCTTTCTCAGCAAAGAAGACCAAGCTGGAAAATATCATAATGCCCATGGCAAGAAATAATATCAACAGTCCCAATTCATTGTAGCTCCTTCTCAAAGTGAACCCAAGAGACTGCAGCCCGGTAGAGTGCCTGGCTAACTTCAGGATCCTCAATATTCTCATGATCCGAAATATCTGCACCACACGGCGCACATTTTGGAACTGCAGCACACCCTTGTTGGACTCTGTTAGGAAGATGGTGACATAGTAGGGCAGAATGGCCAGCAGGTCAATGACATTTAGTGGACCTTTGAAGAACTTCCACTTGTTAGGTGAAGAGAGCAAACGAAGGAGGTACTCCATGGTGAACCAAGCAATACACACAGCCTCGACGTGTGCCAGTTGAGGGTTGTCGGTGGCATGGCCATATTCGTCAGTCACCTGAAGCTCCGGTAAGGTGTTGAGAGACAGAGCGATGGTCGAGAGGATGATGAATAAGATTGATATGATGGCTAGAATCTAGAGAGAGGTAGAGAAGGACAGAGAAGAATAAAATGTTAATGTAATACCAAGAAAAAAACAAGTTGAAAAATGACTTTTATGGTCATTATTAATAAACTGAAAAGGGCTAAATATTCAGAGTTAATAGCAAATGCTCTGTGAGAATGAAGTGTGGGATTGATTTAAATGAATGAGCCATAAATGTTGACCCAAGATGTACAGTATATTTGTATTACACAGTCAATGCTGTGTTCCTCGAGCATTTTATGCTATGCATTGTGAATAATCAGCTCATTTGTCTTGACTGATGGAAAGGAACTGATGAATAAATGAACATTTAGAGTATAAATAGAATGAGTCAAATGCTATTTGAGTCTTGCCACTTAAACTACTCCTGTCAATTAAATGTCAGCTCTTGTGTATATTTTTGCTTACAATGCAGCGAATAAAATGAGGCCTCCAGAATAAAAATGAGCTCTCCAGCATTGTAAATCAATGTAAGGTCAACATGGGAAGCATGTAAATGTAAATGTAAAAAGAATTGATTCAGTGCCAGAATGGGAGCAGATTTTCAGGAGAAACCCTCATTTAAATAAGGTACAATAACTAGGCCAGAAGTCTTTCTTTTTTGGAAGGAACTGTGGTCCAGTGTGACCCAATTTATAATAAATATATGTAAAAAAGGATTTTAGCTCCACCTCTTGGCCAAAGTCTATAATTACCTCTTGTAACATAGATTGTAAATTAAAAAAAATAATAACAATAATAAATAATACATTTCTTAACAGTCTTTGCTTGGAAGCCACACGTGTGTAATTCTATGTTCTGTACTGCAGCATAACATACTGACTGAACTCCAATGCTTGTAACTCAGCATTCATAACCAAAGCAGTAATAAAACTTATTAAAATCGAATGAACAAAGATTAAAGAGGCATGGTCAAGATAGGAAAAAGGCAGCCTGAATACTAATCAAAAAAGCCATTAAGTTGCACAACGTGCTCACAAAAAAAAGTATGCACTGCAGCGCACTCAGCAGACAGACACTCTGTCTGCTTTAAGATTTCCCTGATTTAGCAAATATCATACAGGACCGGAAATAAAGGATTTTCTAAGGAGTCACACAATGACTATAAAAAGTTTGCACTCTTGGCCTTTTACATGGTTTTTTATTTTATTTAACCCCCCAAAAAGGCTCCTTTAAATATCTTGTATATATAAACCTTTCAAGGTTTCTGCGGCCACAGTGTTCTCAGCAATTACACACTCCAGGCAACTCAAAATTTGCATACATGCTGCTTACACGACCCCATTGAAAGTGCATATACCCAGATTGCAAAAAGTCAGATGCTTTGAGCCCCACAGAATTTCACCATTTTTAGCTACAGCTCCCTCCTAATTCTTGACAGACAGAACAAATGATACCTACTTGACCATTCATCAAAGTTATAGCGCTTAATTCCCTGTACTTTTCCCACAATCAGCCTCTTTATGGTAGGTTTGAACCCAAATTGTGGCGAATGCATGGCATCCATTTGGGGAAAACCCCTGTTTGTTACAGTGAAGTGAAAGCGAGGCTCTGAGGTCACGTGGTTTTGTTTACATTTGGTTGTTAAAGGGAATTCTCCAGAAAACACATGGATTTGACAGAGGACAACACAACAGATACTATTTTCACTGCTGGGCCTCAAAAGAAGAAGAGAAGGGAGAAATAACACAGAAAATCATTGTGGGGGAAGGGGTCAAGGATCATTCTGTATTGAGATAGGACAGTCACAGCCTTGAATCCTTGCTGATCCAAGGTAAGTATTTTTTAAAAATGATTTCTCTATCCTGAAAAGAAATTTCCTGTTGCACACTTTTTTCTTTTCTGAAAAAATTGACAGATGACATGGTACTTTCACTGCTAAAATAATAATAATTAAAAAAAAATTTCACTGACAACAGAGGCCGATGGCATGTTACTTTTACTGCTAATAAACCAGTCGCTCAGTTTTTGACCATTTTAAAATTACACAATATTTTCCCCTTTAATTTTCTGTTGGCATTTTAGGGCATTTACTGTCACACAGTGACGGGTAGTCAACGTGCTAGTGAAAATACAGAAAATTTTAAATTCCAAATATGACAAGGTGATCATTTAGTTGCATTATATTAAAGATGCAACCCATTATATTGTTCTTTATATTTTGACTTCATTTATATCTTATTTTATAAATTTGTTTGCACCTTGGGACTTTAAAAAACACTTTTTTTGTATTTAAAGAAGGTTAAATTAAAGATCAAGCCATGGGAATGCTTAATTTGGTTTGATGTAATAAAAACATTTAAAAGCACGTGTGTGCATGTTTTATAGTTTATTTATTTATCTGACCTTTATTTAACGAGATAAATCAATTGAGAACCAATTTTCATTAACAATGACAACCTGCCAAGAGGCAGCCACAAAGGATCAAAGTCAATACAACACATTAAAACATAGATAGACACAAGTAAAGCAAGAAGCAATGTTGGACAATTAAAATATCACAACATATAAAATATAGACAACAACAGACAATTAAGCACTGTGTTCCAGAGAAGCAGGTGTAGAAGCAGGTGGTCAGAAACTGTTGCGTGCAATGAATTGTTGAAGGAGGGTAAAGGAATAATGGTACAGAGTTTTAGTGTCTTTTGTAACTCATTCCAGTCATTTAGAGCGGCAAACTGTAATGAGTGACGGACTATAGGAATGACCACGATAATGAAACTGCTAGAACATAAATTTCATTTACTGATGGAGATATCGAAGAGTAAGTGGAGATGGATGTGGGGGTGTCGCTATGGAATGAAGACCAGTTGACTAGAGAATACAAGTTACAGTGATAAGGGGCACCGGTGGCAACACAAATGGCACCTATGCTAGATGACGTCTAGTTTATTGTAAGAGTTTACGTTGAGTGCAAGACCCATCCAGGAGATTTTAAGGTGGCAGGTCCAGTTGAAGACCATGTATTTTATTTTATTGATGTTTAGGAGAAGGTATATTGGATACTGTTAAAACTGTGTGAACTGTGAATTCAAGGCACTATAATATATACTAGGCTAGTAGTAGAGGAAAACTAAAACGGACAGGGATTATTTTTTAAACAAAACTATCAATTCTATCACGGGGAACCGAGAAGTGGGAGCTGAGACAGAGTCGGGGGTGTCGTGGCTCGGCAATGTCATTGCTAAATGAATGCTGGTGTGATTTGCTTAAACCTATTAGGAGCTAAATGAAGCAACTTGGACTTGGCATAGCACAGAAAGACATTCCAAGTCCAGGTTGTGTTGCGTCACAAGGACGCAGGTCACTTATGTGATCTTCAACATGTGTGTAAGTCAATTTGAAGCTAAAATCACCTGGTGCCACGTCACTCCATAAGAGGACCTTGGTGTTACTTTTTTCTGAACACCTCTCCATCAAGCGTACATTCGACCATGAGATGATCATTTTGCCTGATTTGTGGGCTTAACTGCCTCAGAGGTGTCTGGAGTTGTACACTTTGGAGCATGAAAGACCCTTTATATTACATTATGAACAGCTGAGTGAACATGGACATTAGAAAATAGCACTGAACTGAAGATCATCAGTTCTCAGGTGGCTTATGTTAACCTCCTGTAACTGAGTGGGAGTAGTTAAGAAGATCAGTTACATGAATCAAGTCTTCTTTGCCACTGATTTACATGTGAGGTGCTATTTAAACACAGCATTAAAGCTAATGTATACTGAAGTAGATTACAAAACGGAACTGAGCACAACCACACAGGATGACGCACAAGTGTTGCAGTAAAACAAGAAACAATTAAACATGTTTCACTGAAGTGGGCACATTCACAATAGTACTTTGTATGACACACCTTAAAATTTTACCCAACTAATCAACACTACCGGCTTACCTAAAACCAGGTTTTAATGGTACAAGTTGCTCAGTGGTGTACCGCTATGAGGTTGACGCCATAGCGCTACACCAGTTTCCACTCTCATGTGGTTTTGAACTCGGTGAATATTTTTACAGTGATAGAAGTACCAATCCTGCAACCAACCCCTGTTGGGAGATGAATCTAAGTGATGCTTTAATAGTGAAAAGAAACCAGAGTGGCCACAGGAAACCCAATCAGACACAGGGAGAATATGCAAACGTCCATACAAAAAAGGAATTGGACTTTCTTGGAACCAAGCTCACAACTGATTGAAGTTCTGAGAACTGATTCACTTATTCAGCCCAAACCGAGCAACTTTGAACTTTGGTCGACTTTTTGAAGCCTAAGTTCAATATTCTGACATTTCCAGAAGCAATGGACGGCCCCAGAGGTATTAGTGAAGCAAAAAAAGCAAAACATATTGAAACTGGTGGCGTGTTTTTTGCTGGTTTCTCAACTTTGCTGTTTTTGTACTTAATGCTCAAGAGCTGCTTGCGGCCACCCGCTAGCCTAGCAGAGGCCGCTGCTAGCAGCGGCTGTCTGCACCCAGCACACAAACACCGGAGGTTGCCACTTGGATTTATCACACATGGCAAAAAGAGAGCATCCCACTGTGAAATGGAATGCGACAAAATAATTGTTTTATCTTGATTACATTATTTTCATAATCGTTGGAAGCCAAAATCATAATTGAAATCAAAATTAATTCGACAAATCGCTCAGCCCTAGTAAAAAGCTACTACATATTTAGCTTTGAAATTCTGGGTTGTCATAGATACAGGTGAGGACCAGTGAACCTCCTATTTTGGGCACTGTTGACATCTTTTAACATGCAAAATAACCAAAACATAAAATAAAGACACACGGGCCTATCAAGTTGCTGGTGAAATCTTGTTGCCAATCGCTGGGTCCTGGTGGCCACGAAGGCCACTGTTGCTTGTTTCATATGTGAACCTTTCTTCTTACTTTCGCTCTGTCTTTCAGTCGCTTCCATTCCTGTACAGGATTTGGCGTTAGGACACCACACTCCCGTCACCACAGTCCACTATTTCACTTGCAACAAGTAATTGGCAGATGGGAGGCTCACACCTTCAGGTGATTAGATGATGATAATTATAGACTGTATGTGTAATGGACAAACCCTCCGTCACATCACCCATAAGTTTTCTGAAGACCTGGTTTGAAGCTCAATTGGGGCGGTTCCAAATATCACCATCTTGGCAGTGCCTAACTCTGCCTAATTCCTGGCCAACCCATAAATGGGTAATGAGGTGAAGCGTGGGCAACACCGGCATGACCTGGGCAGGACGACTGAAGCCCGTCTCGGAGTTACCAAAGCTAACTTTGAGATGGGCCAACAGCTAAGCTTGGGTAGGGTGGGTGTTTTATTAATGCATATTTTTTGTGAACTGGGAGGTGACTTTCATAACAGGTGGCTCGGGTACGGGTATTAAAAACTATGACCGGTATAATGCCTCAGTAACCATGGAGTAACAGTGGAGATCACGTCACCAAGCTCTCGATACCCACTAATTAGTGCTAATGGTGCTAATATACAAATTAAATAATACTGAAATTTCACTCTATGGAAATACTGGAGCACAGACTTCTTCGATGGTCCGTTAGTACATTTAACTCATTATCTATTATATTATCTCAGATATTTGTAATAAAATGCTCAGAAACGATAGACATGGTCAAGTCCACAGCAGCTAGCAGCCTCTGCTAGTGGCAGTAGCCTCTGCTAGCGGGTCCCTGGACTTGGCTCGCCGGCTGTCCCTCAAAGTGACCACACCCCTAATTATTCATAACTTTATGGCTTAAAATAGCTTCAAGTGATGAGCTATAAAGGATTCACCCATGTACAGTTGTCAGGAACGGGGAAACTAGCTATAGAGACCAAAACCAGTTTTTTGTACCAGGCTGTAAACATGTTTATTTCTGCTGTAAAGTTAGTGATTTTCCTTGGAGCCAGCCTCAAGTGGCCATTCAAGGAACTGCAAGATTTGGCACTTCTGCGTTGGCTTCATTTTTCAGCGCTGGCTTCATGTTTCAGCACCAGCAGTTGGGGCTTGATGATGATGTGCTTTTGTTGTCTGCTGTAAAGGCAGGTCATATAACTTTTATTAATACCTCCAATACATTGAAGAGATGCCCAGTGTTTTATTATTATTATTATTATTATTATTGTTATTATTTTGGACTTGGGTTTATTATAAAACACATTACGGGAAGATATATTTGTAAATATCCCCAGAACAGGATTCATCGGGATCCACTGCTTGAGGGATATCTTAGAAAAGCAGTTTTAAGAGAATATCTTTCGCCTATCAAGTCAGAGAATGTGCTTTAGCCACCAACACCCTGACAACAACCTTCACATATTTATTGCAGGGCTCCTTTGAGGTCGTACTCGATCCTCCGGGAGAGCGGCTCACTACATGTGAATTAATCTAGAGAAGGAAGGAAAAAAAAAACGGAAGTCACTATGTTAACAATGCTCTTCAGCCTCTGAGTCTCTCTTCATTTCCATCCTTCGTCACCTGTCATGTCAACAGTTGTGGGAATCTCCTTTTCCCACAGAGGAAGCAGTCAATAAGGACTCCTGTCTAAATCTCCCATCATCCCTGACAGTCCTGCGGTCTAATAACTGCCACCACTTACACCCCACTTCTTGCTCTCATCTCTTCTTTAACTACATCCGACCAGTTCACAGCTTGACAGAGGAAGACGATGTGCAAGAGAAAAATAAACACCCGAGTGGCCTGTGTGCCATCTTAGGGGAGGATATTGATTTTTTTGTTTTTGTTTTACAGATCACATTACAGACAATGAGCCAGGCTCTGTGAACACTTTTTGGTTTCCTTGCTCTGATCCGTTACAGACCATGATCTGCCTCTGTGGCCCCTGAAGATCAACCCTCCCTCTCTATTTGTTTCATCAATTTGTGGTGGATAAATTGAGGCAAACATCAGGTATAATAATTTTTTGCAGCTGAATCAATCCAGACGATTATGGTTATGGCAATGTGGATCGATCACAGGCCTTGTGTGGTAAATCATCTTCACTTCCTGTGTCATGACCCCATCACAGGGAGCCACCATGGGAATCCGATCACCGTGGTTACACAGTGGTTTTACAAAAAAAGGGAGCAGTTGTATAATTAGTTAAAGGGATCAAATTACAACCCCAACTCAGAAGAAAGTTGGGATGGTATGAAAAATGCAAAAAATAAACAAACAAAAAAACTGCAGTGATTTTATATTTACTTTGATTTCTATTTCAGTGCAGACAGCATGAACCCAAGATATTTCATGTTTTGTGTTTTCAACATTACAACATACATCTATTCCTGCAACACATTCAAAAAAAGTTGGGATGCTGAAGCATTTAACACTTTGTAATATTGCCATTTATTCTCACAACCAGGGGTGTTGCTAGACATAAAGCTTTACTGGGCCACAGGACCCCCCATTACTCATATCAGTTGTTTTAAGCCTGTATGAAATGTGCTATAGTATGAACTATATCAGCTCCCCTTGCTTAGCCCATTATTACTGCCATTATCCTACTGAAACATCTACAGGTAACAGTGAAAATGTAGAGATATATTCATGAATTTATGAAAATGTTTATTTCAACATACATGAATATTCTCAACATGTTTTATGGCATAAAAGGCATACCTTTTATATGCAAAATAATAAAAGCTGACTCAAGTCATTGAACTTTCTTGCACATTTGCAAGTATGTTAGCCAGCTTAGCTAACTTGTTTATCACCCTCGACAGCCAGATCTTACCTTGGTCATCCTCATCTCTCCTTACTGCTTCCCCGTCTCTGCTTCACCTGAACAATTTCCTGATATCGCTGTACAGGAGTCGTTCAATAAAGTTTTAGTGAGAATAAGGAATCATCGGTTTAATTTAAAAACTTACTTTTGACACACCCATGTCATGTTAGCATATCTTAATTCAAAACTCCAATTTTGTGAGTTGACACATAACTGCGTGCGCGCTGTATTATACGGCAGGGTTGCCAGGTCTCTGTGACAAAACCAGCCATATAGCCACTCAAAACCAGTATAAAACCAGAACTCAAAATATGTCCATACAAAACCACATGCAGCTTTTAAGTCCAACAGCATTGCTGTCATTATAAAATGTTATATAATATATACAAAGGGGCAGCATGGTGGCCAAGTGGTCAGTGCACTCGCTTCCCGGTTCAAGACCACCTGTGCCCATTTTCTATGTAATAGTGCAGCAGATAACTGTATGAATTGTTCAAATGGTGATGAAAGTTGGCACAAATGTTCTATATAGGTCACTCTTCAAATCTACCTGACTGACTTGAAAATGCAAGATGGCATCCAGACAATGTTAAAATCCTCCAATCACATTGAAACATATACCATATTATTTGCCTGATCATAAAGATTCTAAAAAGGGATAGTTTGGACTATCTGTGACTGAACGTTATGAAGTTATGGGGCAAAAACAGCAAATATGGTGACAAAGGTCAATTTCAGTTTGTATAGGGTTCAAAAATTAAAAGTTGCTCCAAATTTGGTAAAAAGTGATGCAAATTATTGGTTGAGCTAATAGGATCAATAAATGGAATAGTTTTGACTGTGTTGAATGCTTGGTGTCCAAAGTAAAGGTAAAACAATGTCAATGTCCACTCACTACTATGACATATGACACATGTGACCCCGTAACATGATAACTAAGCATAACAGATGGTGCAAACTATTTCTTTTTAAAACTCTAAAACTCTAGTTTTAGAGTTGTTTAGAGTTTTACCTGTTCTCATTTAACAACTATCTAATGGCTACCTCAACATTACTGTAAAATAAGCATTACTGTATAGTATTACATAAACTTTTATAGCTCTCAGCCACCCATTTACTGCACTGCATTGTAGGAATGGATGGCCACAGTGTGGTGGGTTATCATACAGTAGTACAACACAGCCAAATGTAAAAAACAAACAAAACATTTTTTGTACTATACTGCACACACTCACACGGTTTTTGAATCTTCTAGGCAAAGAAATCCTGGAGGACGAGGTTGCATGTTTACAGAAGAACAAGAGATGGCAGTTGCAAATGTGGTTTGGGCCAACAATGCCATTAGGCTTAGGGAGATGAGATCACATCCTAAATGATGTTAGCCTTCAGCAACATCGATGCTGTAGCCTGTCAACACTGCAACGCATCCTCCAGCCTCACCAAGTCAGAATGAAACAACTATACAGGGTGCCATTTGAGAGAAACTCTGACAGAGTCAAAGACCTGCAACGTGACTATGTGGATGTATGTATGTATGCGACACTACTTCAAGGACAACAAACTTGCAGATACAGAACCAGGATATTAGACTGTACCATATTTACTGATCTGTATATTATTGTGTCTGTTACAGAGAATATTGGAGATGGATGCCCATGCAATTCTCCATGAATATATGAAGAGCTCTTTTCCAAAACGCTATAAATCCATTTGAACTGTTTTGAGAAAAATGACATTTTCTACCCAGACCAACATTCCAACATACCAACATTCATTTTATCCTGTGAAACCTGTTTATTGGCACAGTCTGAACATGTTCCACAAAAACTGGCAAATGAAACAACAATGTTGGTGATTTTAAACCCAAAGTTTATTATATTTGTGGCAAAAACGCTATAAATCCAGATATTCATTTCCTTCCTTCTGTCTTTAAAAAAAAAAGAAAAAAAAGAACATGCAGTGGAAATCCTGTTGTGAATGTTAAGTACTACCCTTAAAAGGATGATAAAAAATGGTGAATAGTGTACTACAGTGTATTTTCATAAGTGTTTTTATTACCTCAATTAATGCGGTGTTTCTGTGTGATGTAGTAATTGTCACATTACATATCAGGATTTTTTTGGTGTGATTTTGGAATACAGCTGTAATCTTGGGCCATTGAGAAAGTGTTTGTGTGTGTGTGGGTGGCTTTTAATAATCTGACGTAAAATTAGAGCATGGGGGGAATTTAGTCAAAAATTATGCTTAAATCATGAGAATATCTGTGAAAACTCTCATAGAATTGTGGGACTTTGGAGATGTTGAACATTAAGTATCAAATGCTTGAAAATATATAAGGTCAATAAAAAGTAATTTGGCACAATATGACCCCTTTAATAATTATCTTACTGGATCCAAGACCATTTAATTTCAATCAGTTCATTCAATCTGTTCTTTGAACATTCAAACCTGGATGAAAAACACCATGAATCAAACATTATTACACATTTTTACACCTTTAAGAGGTCCGTGTGAGTTTAATTAATGCTCTTTAAAGCGGAGCGTTTCAGCGCAAAACGTCCACTAGTTTACACACAAACCCCCACGTTTAAATATGTCTGTGACAGTTATTCTTAAATAAATGGACTGCATTTCTATAGTGCTTTTTCAGCTAGCAGATGCTCAAAGCACTTTACAATGATACCTCACATTTA